>VZUI01076662.1:0-43732 GCA_013401135.1 Cettia cetti
GAAAAAGTGCTCGGGCTGGAGCGTGTGGATGCTGAAAAGCTGTGATCTGGTGTTAGGCTTGAACAGAGAGAGAGAGAACTCTTGCTTCCAGAGATAGAGGAAGAGGATCTTTGCTTCCAAACTAGAACAGCTCATCCTTGAAAGACGATACCCCATGAATTAAATGGCCCATGAAAAACACTTGTGGGAAAACTGTTTACTCATGGGAGGGACTCAGTGTTGCAGCAGGTTGGGTAGTACTGCTGCTTGTGAAAATTAGAATCGTGTTAGAGAAGTTCACAGAGAACTGTGTCCTGCAGGAAGGATCCCATGACATAGCAAAAGAGAGTCCTTTCCCTAGGTGAACTGAAGAAAGATTTTAGAGGTGACAAACTAAGAAAAACCCCCATTTTTTTTTCTCCTTGTGCTGTTGGTGGGAAGGAAAGAAGGGCTGGGTAGGGGGAGAGGAGGGGAAGGAAAGGTGTTCTAAAAGTTTTAGTTCTCATTAACCTCTTTAAATTCTGTTCATAAATCTCTTTATACCTCTTAAAGTATTGAGCCTGTTTTACCCTTAGAGTGTTTTCTCCTAATCCTTATCTTACCCCATAAGCTTTTTAATTTCTTTTTCTTTCCCCTCCTCTGTTTGACTATAGCATAGGAAATGAGATTTTTCATGGGTGCACTGGCATTTTCATGATATTTCTGGTGGAGAATGCAGGCAACACTGAGGACTTTGAGGTAAGGATATTAATTAATCATTTATATAGAAATACAGAATTAATTGGGCAAAACAAGTATTAAATCACAAAATGAAGTAGAATGTAATGGGAAATTTGTATTGTAATTGTAGTGAAAAATCTAGGGGTGGATTTATTGTGTAATTTGCCTTTTTGGTTCTGTGTAGCGATTATGCCTTAGATTGAGTGTAGGGAATTTTTTCTTCTGTTTGGTTTAGTAGTTTTTTGTTTTTCTAACTAAGGATTATATGTTGAGTGTAATTTTGATGATAATTCTTAAATACATGACTCATAGAGGCGAGGGGTAGAATTATCCTGCTCTGACTTTGTTAGCAACAAATTCAATTAATATCACTAAGCTGAGCCTGTTTTGCTCATGACAGTATCTGATGAACGATCTCTCCTGGTCCTTATCTCAATCCAGTGAAAATAAGCTTGTTGAGAAGATGGATAGATATCCAAACTGTTTTAACATTGTTTTTACCCTCTTTGTTATAGCCACAAATGAATCTCAAGTATGCCTGTGAAATATAGGTGATAAAAAAACCAAGTAAACCTTGTCTAATAAAAATTCTGCTTAAGAACTCCCTAGCCAATATATTACAAAATGTTTTTCCTTTCCATATTTTTCATGAACCTTAGACTTAAAACCTATGGAGAACACAATTCTAATAACTTCAAACTGGTTATTACCCATATCTTTTAAGACTTTTCCTCTTCTACATAATTAAGTGAGAATAATGTTTTTGGTTTGGTTCAGTCTCTTCCACTTGACTCTCCTTTGTGCTAAGATCCAAGATCAGGGTTTCATCTTACTTTGTATCTCATTTATTTGTATCTTATGAACATCTTATGGTTGATGTCTCACTTCATCAACAGTACATAGCTATCTGCTTTTTTTGACCTTTTCCAAAACTGAAACTTGTAAAACTGAAGCTAGATATTGGCAACAAAACTTGCAAGAATCTGTCTGCCCTTCTTGAATGAATTTGGTTTCTTGAAGCATTTAATTTGAAACATTTTGATTTAAGCAAAAATATCCTGTAACATACATCTCTATTAAGTGTGCACAGACACATACACTGTCCCTGGTACTCATCAGCCTCATTTGTGTACTTACTTTCAGAGTGTGCAGGGTGTTGGTCCATTCCATGGAGCCTATCTGAGGTATAGCAGTGAGGAGTATGCTTGTAGCCTTATTTGCATTCCCTTTCAGCGTCTTTAAAACTTTATCCACTGAAACCTAGAAATACAATACAACTGAGTGGTGTCTCTCAATTTTGATGGCACACATTTTAAACACCCAAATAAATTTAACTCAGAAGTGTAGAAATGAAGCCTTAGACTATCAGTCTTTTTAGATAGCACAAATCCTTTTTCCTCTGTGTATGGTTTATACTTATGTACTGCAAACAAATAGGAGAACTAAAGTACATGTATTGTTTCGCAGAGAGCTGCAAAAGAAAAAACACCAGACCAATCACAGGAAGACAAGTCACACACAGAACTCATGAGCTTCATACTCACAGAGCCCCTGATTCAGACAACAGGAAACAAATGGTTTGCTAGTAGTGAGGCAGGTTTATGAAAATGAATGAGACTGCAACAATTGAGTCTATTCTTATTTTCACAATCATTCATCAAGAATAACTCAGAGATACTAATTTAATTAAGAACAGATTTAGTACAGTATGTCATCTCTTATCAAAACCTACACATTCTCATCCAAATCCCTCTGGACAACACCAGAAGAAAAAAATTTCACTCACTGCTTCTTCATGTTCCTTCCAGCAGTCATAATCTGTTGCCATGGCAATACTAGCATAACTCATTCCAGCTTCCTTCGCAAGAATCACTTCAGGCACTGTAGTCATGTTGATAACATCAGCTCCCCAACTGCGAAACACACAGCTTTCTGCTCGAGAGCTGAAACGTGGGCCTTCAATTGTGATCATTGTCCCCTTGGAATGACACTGGAGCCCCAGCTTCTTGGCAGTCTCAATAAGAACCTGCAAATCATGCCAATGTCAAGGAAAGGAAATAATTCCTCTTATGCACTACTTTTGCATGCCATCAAAAACTTGCACACAAAAGATGTTAGCTTTATACAAAGTAGTCATATTTCACAAGACTGCAACTGTCCAAAACCAAAGATGAGTTTTGTTTTCCTCACCCAACAAGAAAAACTAATGGTCCTACCAACAAGGATAAACGTGAACTCATCTGAATTTGTTAGTATCAGCTGGATTACTACTTTCAATACAGACCAAGAAGACTGGGAAACAGTCTTTTTTTGCACATTTAGATTGTGCCTACACTGCAAGCAGAACTGCAGGTAAAACATTCCACTGAGCACTACATTATCACATAGTGAAGCTGAGCCAGTGAAAACAGTAGTAGGAGATATACCTTTTGAAAGTAAAACTCTACAAGCACATACTTCAAAACAGTATCCTGGGAATCTGTACAGAAATTACCACACTTTCCCATTCCAGAGGCTGAGCTGTATACTGGACATACAGCATATACTTCCCATCAGGTTTTTTTAGTTCCAACAAGAACCTCATATATGGCAGAACAATCTTGACTTTTGCATTTGGTAATTGGCCTGGATAATGCCATTTGATACAGTTGGAATAAGAGGATACCAGCCTAGATAAAAGGGATTAGGATATCCATCACTGTCCTGAGTAGGAAAGCGAAAGAAACTATGATGACATCTATTTTAAATGGCCATCAACAAAAAAAAGAAAAGATAGAAAAGAAAACAAAAGTGCCACCAAAAATTGTGGTAGGCCAGAAGGGACTTTAATAACACAGGAGCAGTGAAAAACCTAGTCTGATACCACTAGAAGCAACTCCTTAGCACTATGACTTATGCCACATGGAACACCTTCCCTGCAAAACACTGTGAGAAGCCTGCACTCAACACAAACAGATGCAACAAGCAGTAACAGCTCAAGTGTGTTACATGACCTTGTGGGGTGCCTTCTCTCTGGTATGCGGAGCAGCACAAAAACATAAAGCTGAAGTACCCACATCTGCCAGTGCAGATGCATGTAAACAGGTAATTCTGCACTGTACCTGGGTTGTGGCAACACCTGAAACACCTACCGGTTTGAAAAAGTGATTGAGAGCAGCCCTGCTGAGAAGGATCTAGGGGAAATGGATGATGAAAAACTCAACATGACCCGGCCAGGAGCACTCCCAGCCCAGAAAGCCAATGGGAGCCTGGGCTGCATCCAAAGCAGCACGGCCAGCAGGGTGAGGGAGGGGATTCTGCCCCTCTGTTCTCCTCTGGTAAGACCCTACTGGAACACTGCATCCAGCTCCGGGGTCCTTACTGTAAGAAAGACACGGAACTGTTGGATGAAGTCCAGGGGAGGCCATAAAACTGATAAGAGGACTGAAGCACCTCCCCTATGAAGACTGGCTGAAAAAGTTGGGGCTGTTCAGCCTGGAGAAGAGAAGGCTGCGGGGAAACCTCATAGCAACCCTCCAATATCTGAAGGGTTCTACAGGGAAGGTGGAGAGGGACTCCTTGTCAGGAACTGTAGTGATAAGACAAGGAATAATAGGCACAAATTGAAAGAAGGAAAATTTAGGTTAGATATTAGGAAGAAACTTTTTGCTGTGAGGGTGGTGAGACACTCGGGCAGGCTGCCCAAAGAAGTTGTGGATGCTGCAACACTGGGAGTGTTCAAGGCATGGTTGGATTAGGCCTTGAGCAAGTTGTTGTAGTGGAAGGTGCCCTTGCACATGGCAGAAGCATTTGGGACTAGGTAATCTTAAAGGTCTTCTACAACTCCTTAATATTCTGTGATTCATTCAGGGCTATAAGTTAATCTAATATTAATCACACCTAATATTTTGGTTTATTACGCTTTTAATTCTGAATATATGTTTAGCTGAATGCCAGTTAATTACATTGTTGATACATCAACAGATCAACTGACATGACAACCACAGGTCAGCAGTACCCTTCTGAAACTCTTTAAGAAGTTCCAACTTTACTGCCTATAAGATGCTGTGTTGAACCTCAGTTTCTAAAAGTATCAATACCCAAGATATCATATATTATTCAAAACTTCTGAGAGAAAAAGATGAATTCCATTTAGATTCTCATCTTAAGGTGTTAATGTATTTAAGGAGTTTTGATGCAAACTCCTTAAATATGTTACATTCACAATTTCGGCTTTATTATTATTGCATTTATCTATGAAATTCCTCTGAATTGGGATAAACCAGGCTGAAACTATCCCTGAAACTAATTTTCAGACATAGTTTCAGGAAAAAATTTAAATCACTTTTATCTGGTATTTTGAAATGAAGTTAAAATACAGTGAAAATCTCAGTCTCACAAAGAGCTCAAAACCCATATGTTCTTACAAACATCTCCCAGGCTGATTAGAATGCACAGGCTAACAAGATAATAATGAACACATGTGAGACTGGGAAGTACCTAAAAACTTTTTCTCTGAAAAGGCACATTTCTCTGTTGGCTTTTCAAAAAATGTAAGACCCAAAAGACATCTCTAGCTAGTTAACAACTGAAAGAAAACTAGTCTTGGTGTATGTTCCCTGCAGTCTTGGGAAATGTCTTATGTATGAGTACTTTTTTTAAAAAAAGACAATGTGAAGTACTGCCAATCACCAAAGTAATAACACTTTTTAATCCATTTCTTAAACTCCTTGCATCTGCTGTGACATGACATCATGCTCATGTAGAAACCAACTAAATGCCAACTAATCTTTGGTAAAAGCATGTGGCTAGGCTCTTCTTGCAGGAAAAATGCAAAGTATTTTGCATAATTTACTGCTCAATGAAAGAAGGGCAAAAGCATGCACATGAACAATATGCAGTGGTTTATTTATACATGAGACTTAAAGTATCTTTAGCTCATTGTAAAACACCTTGATTCCCAGTGTGATTGTCTCTAAACCACAGTGTGGCAAATTAACAAAAATAGCACATAATGACTCTGAAGCAAAATGGTGACAAAAACAGAATAGCTCAGTAGCCCAAATATTTGTCCATGCTCTGGGTATAGACTGCGCCACCTGCTTCACAATTAGGCTTTGTCTTGATTGCAGAGAGCAGGTCTCTTAGACGAATATGACTGATTCTGTAAATACTCCTGTTCCTCTGAAGAATGTACCTCCTTGCAGCTCCTGATCAGAGCATGTCACAATATCACAAAATACATAGTTCAATCTTCACCTTCCTTTTTCCTCAACTCTAGGAAAACACTAAGGTGACATATTTAATCAGATACACTTGTCCCAGAAGCTTATAAAGGTGCTGAAAAATGGAGTAGTGTTTCACACTCTCTAGTCTGAGAAGTCTGAAAATCTTGAAGTGACACAACTGAGAGCAACAACTAGGAATAACAGGCAAATACAATTTGGCTTGTTTTAATGCTTAACATCCTAAGCCTTGACTCTCCACCACCACCCACCTCTACAACACAAAAAGCACACAAAGGCAATACTGCAATTTCTGTGAATATTAAAATACTACTTATTTAAATATTTAAATATGTACAAAGCCTCCACCATAGGTGCAGATTTAGTCAGAAAAAAAATGGAGCTAATTTCCAATCCTACTGCTTTCTTCACTTTGTTGCTTACTTGGCTGGTTACTTGATAAATAAAGATCTTATGTCCCGTTATTAAGGCTTTGGGAAAATGTATGTTGCCAACACACTTCTTCTGCATACCTCCCATAAGAAGACAGACACAAGATCATTTACTTCCCATGCCTTGTAAATGTTACATTTGTCCTTAATACCATGGGATAAAGAGGTGCATATTGCCTCTGTATTCTAAGAATGCACAATTAGACTAATATATCACAAATAAGTGCCATAGACACAACATTTCTTATTCCTATTACAGAATTCACTAACCTCTCTGGTTTTGGTGCAGAATGGCTCAGCCATTGGAATATGACATACTCCCGAGAGAGTGGAATGCTGTCCATCATATAAAGTACAATGTCTTTTAGTTGTCCTAGAAAAGCAGAAAACAAGCTTAGAGAGAACAACAGAAAGAGAAAGCAACAAATTGACACAAATCAAAAAACACAGCATCCCTGGGAGTGAAAGAAAAACCCAGTATGATATTAGTGACCACCTGTAATCCTGTTCTTCCTCTGTACAAACCTTTGAGAATTGAGCTGAAGAGTACAGAACTGTTACTCCACTAGTTCATTGTCAATTCATTATGAAAATCTTTTGTTAACCAAGACAGCAAAAAGCTGATTTGTTCCTCAATAACACAGCCCTACTGTGATGCGATTCTACTAAAAAACAACCAGCTAATTTAACAGTCAGGCATGTAACCCATGGAAAAATGTATAAGTAAGTTTTAAGAAAGGGAAGGAATAAAACCTCAATTGCCCCAAGGTTAATTGAAATAGAACTTGTTCATATCACTGCATTCTTACATTGAAAGGACAGGAATTTACAGGAACAGCTTCCAGCATGAAGGAAGTGTGAATTCAACATGGAAAACCTTGGAACAGGATGTCCTTATGTTCTCAGAAAATCACACACACATGCAGTGGCAGCTTCCAAGTAGAAGAATCCTCTTTCTCTCTTCTTTTAATGGATGGAAATGGTGAAACATGTTGAAATTACCATCCACCATGCCATTTTGGAACACATATAACTACTACCCACTACGACTTTACCCTCAAATGCACTGCCTCAAGTTAAGCCACCCAATTAGATACTGCAAATTGTCAGGAACAATTTTCTCAGACGCTGCCTTCTTCCCTGCAGTGTGTCACATATTGTGTTTTACAGGAGTAAACAAAGACAATAGCCAAATTCAATCCACAGTTGAAATACAAAGTACCTGCTGATAACACCTTTTATAACAGCTCCCCAATAAAGCCACAAGGAAATATTTAGAAGAAGGTTTTTAATATAAGTTATATGTTATAACCTATGTCAGAGTAGGTTTTGACAAAAAAAAAAATGCATCACTAGGGTAGCCTTAAGAATGAGATTATAAAATAGGAAAGAGATGGACAAATTAAAAACATCTGGAAAATAGGATAGAGCTGTTAAAATAGTTGAAATACTAAAATTAATTTTTCCTTTATGGGATACCGAAAAGCTGCTAATAGAATATATGTGATTTTTCACATTTTCTATTTTGTCTGCTAATGAATTATTTAGAGTTGAAGGAAACTGTAAAAGCCACAATCCGTTTCCTGCATTATAGTATTTCAGATGTTGTTAGTCAGGCACTTTCAGTCAGAAGAGCCCGAAGAAAGGTCTAACATGAATAAATATTAATATCTGACTTTCAGATAGATATCCTGTGTTCTTTGAAGAGAATGGCCACATCACTACATGGCCTCATAAAGAAATCCCACTATGTTTAGCACCATTCATACAAATTGTACAGGATTAAGTAACAACAGTAAGACTGCTTTGAGCAATGGACGACTTGTGTTCGCACTTAGATAATTTCTCTTCTGCATCTGTTGTAGTTTAAACCCACCTGGAAATTAAACCCCACTAAACCCCTGTACTTTCAGCAACAGCCACACTTTTAATCCAACAATAAGGTGGTTTTTGCTCCTTCATTTTGGTTTTATCACAGTAACAAAGGATTTTCTGGCAATTCTGACTATGACCGATTCTAGGAAGCAGAATACGACACAAATAAATGAAAAAAACAGTCATTGCCATCTGTGACAAACAGCCCTCTACCACTTCTATCATCATCTTCATCCTTATTCCAGTAGTGTTGAATTATCAAACTATTGGTAATTAAAGAACAAAATGTAAATTCAGACTGGCATAAGGGTATAAAAAGCAGTTGCAGTATGCTCTGCATCTTCAGGGACACTGAAAGAAAATTCTACAAAAAATTTTACAGGGTGTAACAATACTGCAGTAATTGTAGTTGTGCTTGTGACACTGAGAACAGAAACAATAAAACTGGCAGCTGTTACAGGAAGCTATTTTCTGCATCTCCCCAACTGAGCTCAGTCATTCAAGTAAGCAGTTACTACCTTGCTCTTCTCTTCCTAGGAAATACAAGCAGCAAACCAAACAGAAAGTATTCAAAAAGCCCCCAATTAGTCTGATGTAGTCAACTGACTAAAAATACTGCAATTAACTTACAGGAGTCAAAGACAGATAAAAATTATCCTAGATTTTTGAAGTACCTTTTCAAGAAAGAGATCAACTTTTGCAGCCTATAGTAGCAAGTGGTTATTTTTGGATTTGGAAGCCAGGAAAACACAATATATGTATTTTTGTATTTATTTAATAAAAGGTACTTTTTATTGTTTAAACACATAAAATAATAAGCATAAAGAATGCAGAGACCACATATGAAACAAACACTAAGTGTGGTAATGGTCTGCAGAATCGGGCTCTCAGAAGTTTGGAAATCTTATGTAGTTCTAATTACACCTATTCAGTGTTTCACACTGTAAGTCAAACCCACGCTCGGCAGAAGTCCTAAAACTCCTTTTATTGTAATCCTATCATTAATTTTACAGTGTGCTTGCCCAAGGAGAGCAAATTATAGTAGCTGCATACAGTTTTCTGCTTAGTTCTAGCTCTTCTCTCATTCGTATTCACTATCCCTTTTTTTGATTCACACTTGTAAGGAGACTTGAGAACAGGAATTCTCCCTATTGAGAATATATATATAGAGAGAGACCAGATACTACAAGGTAGCTAGACACCAGAGGGCACTGATTTTAATGGTGGCCTAAGTAAATCCTTGCCATCTACACCACAACTTCTTTCCTTTGTACTGCCTGGCATGGGTTAACCACTATATAGAAGCCAGAATACCTTTAAATAAAAAATAACTGATTGTTTTTGCAAATTTACCAGTACCTTCTTTCCGAGACTATTAACACTGTTTGCATTACCCTGGTCTTGCATTATAAGGGATTTCAGAAAAATTCCATTTTTTCAGACTTTGTTGGATTACTAAAATATTTTGTCCCATGAAAATATCTTCCCATCAGAAGCAGTGTTGGCATTATGACTTATATAATGTAATCACTTTTAGACTGCTGTGAAGGGCTAAATGCAGACCCTATCTCCAAAGACCCAGCAGTCTAACATTCCCTGGAATAGAACATGATGAGAAAAAGACTTGACACAGAAATTCAGCTGTCAAAAGAGACAGACTATTACAATGTATCAGTTTTTTGAATTAAACCACAAGTTTGGGATGATTTTTAAATTCAAATTACATATAATTTTCCACACTGAAACATTTTCACATGCTTTTCTGAGAAGCTTTTTCATTTCCTGATACCATTAAACAAGTCACAACAAGTTTCCACTTGCCTACATCAAAACGAAAACTTACTTGCGCAAATGAAACACTGCTCATAAACAGGCTATACATTACTACTGGTGACCATTAACTCTAAATGAAAACACAGATCACAAAACAGCTGAGGGTAGAAGTGGCCTCTGGAGGTCACCTGGAGGTTCACCTAGAATTGGTTGTCCAGGTCCATATCCTGATGGCTTTTAGCATCTCCAAGGATGGAGACTCTGCCAGCTCTCTGGGCAACCTGTGCCAGTACCCAGTCACCTTCAGTAAAAAGGGTTCACTGATGCTCAGAGGGAACCTCCTGTGTTTCAGTCTGTTCCTACTGCCTCTGATCGGGGGTGCTGCTGGGCAGAGCCTGGCTTCTTCTATGCACCCTCCCTTCAGATATTTCTGCAGGTCAATGATATTCCCCTTGAGTCTAATCTTCTCCAGGCTGAACAGTCCTACTGTATTGTGGTGTGTTTTTATTGTGTTTTCAATTGCAGCTCAGTTGCAATGGTCTGTTCTATAACTCCCCCAATTTTATTGTTATATTTTATCCCTAATGGATTGTTCCTTTCCCCCGGTATTGTTGGTTTTACCCGGGCTGTCTATCCTCCCTAGACTTGCGCTTCCCTCCTCCTACAGACTTGTCAAACCTTCCCTAACCCTTCCCATTCTTCTAGACTGTTCTTTGTCAATCCCCCAACCTTCTGTCTCTAGTGGTTAAACTTCCTTCCCTTTGTGTTCTTTCATTGGTCTATGTATTGTACTCCTTGCCTCATGTTCCTCCCCTGTGTAACCCTTATTGGTTGGAAATTGTATCCTCTCCCAAGACTGCTCCCTGCTTATAAGCCTCTGTGAGTCCAGGTTCTGTGCCTTTTTCTGTCCCTGACCCTCCTGGGAGTAAGCGCCTTTGGAAACCACACAGAAGGCCCCTCCCAGTTCCTTGTCCCTGCCTCGGTGCATGCCACATGAGCTGTGGAGCAATTTTCCCCTACAGCTGCACCCCGGATTGCGTGGCTTTTTGGGGGCGGCCCACTCCTGGTGATGGTGCCAGGAGCTAGCTGGGCTGAAGAACACTGGCAGCGCATAGCCACTGCCTCAGCCTCTCCTCTTAGGAGAGATGCTCCAGTCCTTTAGCATCTTCAGTCCACTGTTGGGCTCTCTCTACCATGTCCATGTCCAAATTACACTGTGGAGCCCAGAACTGGATACAGTACTCCAAGTGCGGTTCACCAATGGCAAAAAGAGGCTCCTGTCACTTGCCCAGGAGTCTGGCAGATGATAGCACAGTCAAAATAACTGCTGCTTGACTCACAATGACACAAACCATGTCCCCAATTCCGTTTAATATCTTTCTTACATAAATCAGTATCAATACTTAAAAAAAAGAATATGCCAGCAATTTAGCTGATATTCGCCCATAAATCAACTCTAGGATAACACGAAGCACTTCATATCTGGTGCTTGCTGCTGCAGGGTACTTAGTAATTTAGATACACTGTATCTAAAACATACTCTTACACCAGAAAAAGCATTTCAGTTACACATGCAAAAAAAAGTCAGTAAGTCAAAATTTGAACAGCATTGCAGTGTGGGGAACAAACCTAGGTTTACATGTTCAGTTGGCAATGAAATATTACCAGCAGCACCACAAATGGCCATAGAAGCAGCATAAGCCATTTTAAATACTTTAAATTAGGTGGAATACCCAAATAAGACTTCATGATATACTACACTTCCAAGTATTAAAAGTAAATTTATCTTTAAAATGTGCAACAAGATCTTTGAATTATTGGCAGAGTTACTGATCTGTAAACGTAGCTTTATTTTGCCCCTAGCTTTGCTTGAATTTTTCTAGTCAAATAATCAAGGAGGATAGGACCAGATGCGGTACAGAGACTTTGGAAACAAATTTACTTCCTTATGATTCTTAGTAAATAAGATATGCAAGCATCTATTTTTGTTTTAAAGCAACGGCCTCTCTTTTGCTACTGTGTTACATTTATCTCTCCTGTGCAGGACCTCCTTATTATGACATACACTTTCCTAGCTGACTCCTACGCTTTCTTGTACGTCTCCATTTCATTTCATATTCTTCAAAGCTTGGAATGGCCTTTGCTCTTGTTCATGTTTCTCTCCCACACCTAAAATAGAAGATTTCTTTTACTTCTGAACAGTCTTCCTATGGAGCTATACTTTAGATCATTTATGGCTGTTCGTCAAAGCCTGGTACTTCTCTGTCTGTTAGAATGGAACTTCTTACAATTGCATTCCCATTTCCTATCATATTTTCTTGCATTAATCTCACTTTTTGACAGAAAAATTGAGTCTATCATCTTATTTTACAAAAACTTAAAGTAATATGAACATGTTATTATATGGTTTAACCCTATTTGTCCTCTTTTTCCTCCTTCTTACTCACCTGTCAATGAACTGGTCAATTATGACAAGATCACCAGGTTGTATTTCCTCTCGTAATGAACCACAGGCAGTAGTCACTAATACATGGGAACAATTTTCTTCTTTTAATGCCCAGATATTGGCACGGTAATTGACGTTTGATGGCATAATTGTATGATGCCTCCCATGTCTGCAAAGATACATGAAGCAAGAGAGTAAAATAAATCAGACTGAAATTGCCTTCCTTCTCCCAAATAAGGAAAATTTCAGGAAACATATTTCCCCTAACAATATTAGAAGTGGAACTGACTATTTCATCTACCTCTTGTATATTTTGTTTTTCTAAATGTATTGAGCTGCTCTTGGAATTAGATTTAAGATTTAAGATTTAAGAAGCCATGGTATAATTTTCTTTTAAAATGCAAAATTATAAGTTCAAGACTGTAATGAAAAGAATCTTAAAAATACAATTCAAATATACTTCAGCAGCTTCAAGATGAAAATAAGCATTTTTCTTTGAATCTTCTAAGTCAGTTCCATAGATCCTGAAACCCCTTTTCCATATACTACAGGGAATTTTTAAGATTTATATACACCTTCACAAATTTTCTGCTGAAGAAAGAAGAATCTGCCCAAAAAGCATTGCTTGTATTCTCCCACACAGACTGGCACATCACAGAACATTGTGCTCTAATCTATCATCTTTCCAAAGAAAACAGTAGAATCATCACATTTTTTTCATTGATCTTTAAGTGATCTGACAGCTTTCATAAATTAAAAGAATGACTTCACACTGCTGCAGTATTCTTTTTCACCAAGACACGAAATACGTGACCTTATATGCACAAGCTTTTGTGCTATCTCTGGCTTTGCTACAGAAGCACATCACTTACATGATTAAACACATTAGAAAATTATTTTCAACCATGTAAAAGAAAAGAAGGAATTTAATTTATCAACTGATTTTTTTCACAGGCCAGAAAGTCCTAAGAATTTGATCATTCAGGAACTATGCACAACATGATCAAGCACTGTCAGTCAGGATTCCCATGTTGTCGTTAGCACTTCTGATAAGCTACTAGGCACACAGATTTATTGCTTTATTGCAGCTGCTGTCATAATCCTTTTTACAGAATATACATGTGCTATTTTTCCCCAATCTGATTGAGACACCAAAACACAAAAGAAAAATTTGCAGGTACCTTAGCCCTAAAAGTAATCTCACAATGTTTCTATATGAATGGTCATAAATCCCAGGGAGAAGGTAAACCCCAGCCAAATTGTTCAGACATCTGTGGTCCAAGATCTAGTTTGAAACAGTACAGCTATGAGAACTTGACTTAGCAGTTTGAGAAAATAAGAAAAATGCTTTTAGGTGTACTAAAATACATAAGCAAAGTTCATGAAAGGTAAGAAAAGTAAAACCACAGAACAAAGTATAGTTGCAGAGATGGTTAACAGTCAGCAACTTTAATAGAAGAACACTGAAATGAAAAGAATCGGGGCCCTGAGTGGACCACTAGGCCCTAAGTGCCACGGCCAGTCTCACCCTGGACCTGCACAGAAACTCCTGACACTGTGAGCCTGGGGGCTCCTGCCTCCAAGCTCAGGTCCCAGTCTTCACTCCTGGCCTGAGCTATGTCACAGTGTGCCAACCCCCAACCCAGTCTCGCTCACAGCCTTCAGACCTATAATGTAGTTTGTCTCCAAAGAGGGATGGGCTTTAGACACACGCTACAGCCTTGTCTCTCACCTGCTACAGATCCTGCCTAGATTCCCTGGATGGATCCTGTGCTTGGTTAATTATGCTGAATTGGCCTGCTGATAGACCCTGTTATCAGCACCTGCTCTGTCCATTCTGCCCAGATGCCACCAACTGGGTTAGTACTCTTACATTTAATCCAGTAGCATGTTGGTCCTAGCCATCCATGGTTACACCAGCATGAAATTTCCACACATTCATCTGCAAATTCTGCTTCCAGAGTCTCTTCAAGTATAGTAGAAGATGTCTGAATGACATCAAAAATCACATAGGGACGAAGAACCGCAGGGGATGCAGCCCCCCAAAGAAATAATTGTAACAGCAAGAGGACTCAATAATCTAAGGGAATGATTTGGAGTAGTTTACAGTGGTACCAGCAATATGGTTGATCTGGAAGCAGACATGTTCTCTGCTTCACAAATCTGCAAACATAATGAGCAGATGAATTAATTAGTAAGGTTATCAGCATCATCTACCTGCCATCAGAGCAGGTGGCCTTACAGGCTTGCCATTCTAACTAGGGCAATATCTCCTACTGGATTTTTTGTCTAACCTAGACAGCATTTTTAATACTATCAGTTCTTACAGCATCAAATTTGCTTATGAAAAAATCCAAACTTGTGCCGGACTTTGCTAGCAACCTCACAGAACAAGATAATATCAGAGCAGAAATTCAGTTCACCTAATGAAAAGAGAAAAAAATTCTGAGAAAACTTAGAGATGCATAATACAAATCCCTTAAAATGCTCATTTACCTTGCTAAGAGCACACAGTCCACATTTTTGATCTTTCCCAAAATCAAAGCATCCGATGGCTGCAAAACAAGAACATAAGAATGAGTAACCACCTGACAATCACATTACAAACCTTTACTACCACTTAAAAATAAGTTTAACAGTTGTGAAAAGAAAATACTGATTACCATTGTACTCTGGCATTTTCATGTAAAACAGCCTGGAACAGGAAGATCAAACTTGAAACAGAAAGGAGTACCACAGATTTTCTGTGTTCATACTAACATTAACATTGCAACTCTTTACTTTGGGGTTTGAAACTGTAATACTTTCTAACATACCAAAAGAGTATTTCAAACACAAAAATTGTAGCATGCACGAATTACCATCAAATTGGTTAGCATGACTCACTCTTTCCTGTAAACTTAAGTTTCTTTTTGCTAAATAGGTGCCATTCTCTGCCTGAAGACCCCTTCCAACATAAAAAACATTTAATATGTGCTTTTCTTTAACACTCACCATTCTCTTCTCTGTCCCCTTTCTAACTTGGGCTCACAGTAGGTTGTGAAGAGTTCAGGATTCCTCCAACCCACCCCTCACTCACTCCCAGCTTCCTGAAAAACTCACTCTTCCCTGCTGCTAGGAGCCCTGCTTTTGGGAAATGAAATGTGATATAACAGAGAAATTCTGGTACATAAGTAACAGAAGCAGTGTTGTATTTGCTCAGCCCAGGGACTTCTCTCACAGCTATACAAAAAGAAAATACAACCTTCCTGACTACCAACCAGCCAGGACAACAGAGCATTTTTATTTTAGTGGTCCAGCTGGAACATGTACCTTGCCATATAGATGGGTCATCCTGCTCACGAAAGGGAGCCTCCAAGTCATCAACCACCATTACAATAAATTAACTGCTCTGTGGGCTGTGTTCTGCTCCTGGCATTCAGAGATCTGAAATACACTATGTCATAGCTTTCCTTTTGTTAAAACAGCTACTAACAAAATCATGTTTTATTTACTAATCACAAGTTTGTGACTTGACTCACACATCTGCATTTAGAAATGTTCTGTTGCCAGCTATTGATAGAAAACAAATAAAATTGTAATGCTAGATGCAAGATTTCAATTAGCATTTAGTTTTACAGCTGTTGATTTTATTATAGACTTGAAAATTTGCAGAGATTGACAATTAAGTGATATGGGAGTCCCATGATAAAGATACCCACTTCTAATAAAAACATAGCCTTCTACTTCCTACTGCACAGCTCTTTTTGGTAATTGTTCATGTGAAAGCTCTCCAAAGCACCATAACTTACTCAATCACCAATGTTTAAATTCTGGCAGACACTTTTTAATTCTTTTAAAAAGAAAAGAACATTCTAGAAAATCTATGTTGAGAACAACTGTTTAGTAGTTATTATGACTTCGTCTTTTTTTTCCCCCCCAAGACTCCTTTTAACATTAAAGTATTGATATTTAAGTGTTTAATCTTTACCTTACATATACTCTTCTCAAACAAACACGGCTTTAAAAGTGAAAATTCACACAGGGCAAAAGCCTTGCTGTCTAATGGCCAAGGCAACTTGCGATTGCAACTTTCCATAACAAGGAATGTTTACAAAAATTAGCATTTGGGATTTTGTTTACACATATTTGCTGTTTCAAGTAATACACACATTAAAATTGGGGACTTAAGTCTCCATAATACTTACAAAAATACTCTTAGAAACTCAAGAGGATTTTCAGCAAAAGCTCTTGCCTCCCATCAAAAAGGTCAGTAAGTTGAAGACTGGGCTCTTTACTTTATAAGTAACAGATTCAAGTTTATTGCAAGAGGTAGATTTAAGTTTATATCCATTTTCAAAAGACTTGGGGTAGTTTGATATTCGTTCCATCACAGAACTCCACTGAATTCTGGTATACATTGACAATGGAGAAAGAACATAACAGCTTTGAAATCACAGGTTTCAAAATCTAGTTGCTGCAGCCAGGTTTTCCTTCCCTATCTTGTCGTATCCTAGCACTTCAAAAGAATTCAGGATGGTTATGTAAAAGTACTGTCTGGTGGGCAAGACACCTGACACCTTTGGCCTGATTTCCACGAAACACATTTTGCACATTTTCCAGGTGATATACTGAATATGTTTTTGGCACATGATTTCTAGAAAAATGGAAGAGAAAAAGAAATATTTGGAACAAAGAGAGCACTGCTAAATGGCGAGCGGACAGTTCAAGAAAAGAATTGCAGATACTGCATCATGGTTCATTGAAAGACATAAAATAAGGATCACACAATCACAGAATTGTTAGGGTTGGAAAAGACCTGTGGAGATCTGCTAATATAGCCTTCCTGCCAAGGCAGGCTCACCTAGAGCAGGTTACACAGGGACACATCCAGGTGGGCTTTGAGTGTCTCCAGCAAGAGAGGCTCCATGACCTCATGGGCAGCCAGTTCCAGTGTTCTGCCACCCTCAATGTAAAGAAATTCTTCCTCATATTGTGTTTCAGCTTATGGCCATTGGCAGCCTATCCTGACGCTGAGCACCACTGGAAAGAGTTTGGTATCATCTGCTGAGGACTCACCTTTGAAATATTTGTATGTACTGACAAGATCACCTCTCAGTCTTCTCTGGAAAGGCCCAGCTTCCACAGTCTCTCCCCATAAGAGAGATGCTCCAGACCCTGAATCGCCTCTATGGCTCTGCCAGACCCTTTCCAGTAGCTCCTGGTTTTTCTTGTACTGAGGAACCCAGAAATCAACAGCACTCCAGACGTAGCCTCACCAGGGCCAGGTAGAGGGGGAATCACTGCCCTTGACCTGCTGGCCACACTCTAGCCACTGAACCCCAGGACAGCACTGGCCCTCCTGACTGAAAGGGTGAACTTGTCATCCACTTCCCAAGGTTCCTCTCCACAGAGCTGCTTTCCCATAGGTCAGCCTCCAGTTCTGCTGGTACTTGGAGTTATTCCCATCCCAGGTTTAGGGCTCTAAACCTGCCTTTGTTAAAACTCCACCAGGTTTCCCTCTGCCCACTTCTCCAGACTAAGGTCCCTCTGAGTGGCACCAAAGCCTTCACATGTGCCAGTCACACCTCCCAGTTTTGTGTCACCTGCAAACTGGCTTAGGGTTCATTCTATCCCTTCATGCAGGTTGCTGGTAAAGAGATTGAGTAAGACTGGACCAACTGTTGATATGTGCATAAAGTTATAGAAACAGACATTTCAAACCATGTGTTAACCATGTAACATAGCTAGTGTACACTTCCATTCTGCTTTCTTTCTCCCACAAATTTTTTCCAAGTGCCATGCCTCTCTACTAATATCTCAGTTATAGCCAGGAGTGATGATAAAATAACTTTCAATGAAGCAAACTGAAATCAAAGTTCTAATACCGTATTTTTAAAGGAGGATTTAATAAAAGGTCAAATAAAAAGTTCTCAAACATTAAAAATTCATAAATGTATTTAACTACTTCCCTCTTTTCACAAAATACAAGTCAGATATATATTACTCATAGTTGCAAAACAGAAAAGAAAGAATAGAATCCTGGGTAATTAACCCCAAATTATTACAATAACAAACAATTGGAATAAATCCCCTTTGTCTATAATATAAATATGCATAGAGTACTGTTCATGTGGTGTCTACAGAATTCATTTTCCCTTGGTCTCACCTCAGAGGCTAGTTGGAACAGAAAACAGAATGAACATGGACCACTTGTGATGAAAAAGCATTTCAGAGGTTCTGCAAACCTCCATTCTACCTGTGAGCCAGTTTAGGAACCAAATAATGTACATTATTTTGGGGAGGTAGAAGAGAAGCTTAAATTATATGTTACATGGTCAGGTTTTCCAGATGCAAGCAAAAAACACTCAACCCCTGCTTTGTTTGCCAGATATATTTATAACCAGAAAGAGCCATGGAGCCCCTAGAATAATTTTCGAGACTGGGAAGATCTCTAGCCCACCAGGGAAGGTGATTCAGAACCAAGATCTGTCATCCAGAAAGGAAGAGGATCTAACTGAAAATATAGTGTGTCCAAAGCTTTTTAGGAGCTTCCAAATTCAGTGAAGAAGATAAAAATGCTTGAAACAGCATCTATTATCCTGTGGGATATATTTTCCATACCTGGAGATAGAATCTCAAAAGGTTTTGGGATATTTTCCATAGAACACATAATTACTGATGTAGAAGGTAAAATAGTAGAAGCAAGGAGAAAAGACAGCTGGAATATTAAGAGCTATAAGCTTACTCAGTTTTTTTTTAAAACCATTTTTCTGAATTTTCACTATTACTAATGTAACTTGATAGATCATAGAACGACCAATGTCAACATACAGAGCAGCAAAAAACTGTCATAATAGTTTCCTCTAAACTTTTCCATATTTCCCACATTCCCTAATGCTAAATTTCGTAATTAAATGATTCTTAGGATTCAAGAAGGCCAAACCAGAAGACAATTAAAGGACTTTGTATGAAGAAAATATAAGCTATTATTCATCTTTTAAAAGAAAAGAAAACAGCATTTTTCATTGAAGAAAAATCTATTTTGCTGTTGTGGAATGTCAAAGGTACCAAAGAACATCTACCCCAGAAAGATTTTCAGTCAAAAATCTTTTGGCACAAGTTTCCTTGCCTATAAAGTTAAGAATTAAACCCCAAGATCTGAGTAAAGTGGAATAGTATGCTTTGTATTTTTACATTATGGAAATGGACATACATTCTAGTAACTATGCTTTGCAATTTCCTTTTGACATTCATTCAGTTTCATTCTTCCTAGTTTTGCTTGAACTAAATAGGTTGATGTTTCATCTCAGTTTCTCTCAGGAAATAAAAGACCACAAAGTTTTGAAGCTTATTTAAATTAAGCCCTTTACTTCTTAAAATTTCAGGCAGATTATCTCTCCACTGACTTCCCAGCTCTATGAAAAAGATGAGAATGGCAGAAAATGTCATTTATGGCAGAAAAGTCCGAATTTGGTTTTATTCCAGTAACAACCAAGAACAAAACATGCCTTTGGGAAAAAATAGTTACAAATCATAAACTTTTAAACTTTTCCAGGCACACCTTAATAAAAATAAAATTGCCCTCTTGCATTCAGCAATAGCTTCTCCTCTCAACTATGTAGTTCCAAATGAGAGGTAGATTGTGTAGCACCTCCTTCCTGAATAACAAATAGTTTCAGCAACAAACGCAGTGAATATTGATCCACCTAATTACACCAATTGAATTTGAGGCTTGTTTCTGCTTCAGTCGAAATCCATTGAACTTTGTGCAACTGTAACTTGTGGACTAAGCTCTTACACGTCTTACACTAAGGCTGATCCATAGCCACTGAGCTGGAAACTACATTCAGTCGCTGAAATTAATGTGATTCTATACAGGAGGAAATCTGCATGAAACCACCATCAGGTCAGTGGCCTGATTATCAGAAGTTCAGATCTATAGAGAGAGAGAAGGAAGACAGGCCATTACTGGTAAAAGGATAAAAGCTTCCTGTTTGGCTGTGCTCTTTCTTTGACTGTGACCTGACTCCATTCAGACCTGCTTACCAGTCCCAGTTAAACTCAGGACATTTTCTCAAATTCATGCTTGGATTCATACCATGGTATATCAGTTGTATTCTCAACCCCTCAAAGAAAAAAAATTCATGAGCTCTTTTTTTAAGTTCAGCCTATGCTAAATGCATAATATGCAGGCTCAGACAGAGGCAGTCCATCGATCAAGGTCTCTCACAAACCGCTATAGGCACCAACATTAATTTTCTGCTATTTATGTTGCATTCAGTGAAGAACACAGAAAAAAAACCCCTAGATAAGTATTTATTAATAAACCCCCCCAAAAAAAACCCAAACAAACAAACAAACAAAAACCAACAACAACAACAAAAAAAACCCAAACAAAAAACAAAGTAAAAAAGCTTTCCATACTGACCAAAGGTGAACAGCTGATGAAGATTTTTTTCACTCCTCTGTGCAGGAGCCATCCTAGAAGTAGTCCTACTCTTCTGAGGAATACTGAACCCTATTGTATGCCACTTACTGTACTGCAGAATTTACATCACCCAAATCCTGTGGCATCTCAGACCTGTGACAGAACAGACCTTCCAATGCTCTGCTGCCACTGTGCCCTTAACTCTGATCTGAACAGAGCCCTGTGAGGGAGAAGTGCTCCATCCATCCTAGATAGGAAAGCTTCAGTTAGTATCTGCTACAAGCACAGTATTTTGCTTTGCCAGCAGTCTCCAAACACATCCATGCTGTGATGAACATCCATGACTCTCAAGAAACACAGAATACAATGGCAACTGATTTGGTTCAGCCAGCGAATTCTCCTTCAGACTAAAGCTGGCTACTTATGGAAACCAGAGTATAGAAAACAGAGGAGGTAAGTTCCCTTCACTCTATTACAATTTGTTAACTGATTTTGCAAGATAATAGAAGAGTCAAATGCATTCTTCTGACTATGTTTTCACTTCCTTTAATATTTACCTCCTTCCCCTTCCTGAATGGTGTGTATACAAATTCTTCTTGCTCTTTACACTCCATTTTAAACCAGTTTTGAGTGGAGGCATGGATTCAGTTTTCAATCACACACCATATCACTGAGTTTTCTGGCAAGCTTTCAGTCACAAAACAGCACTTGCTACCAGATACCAGATTTTTTTGTATGAACACTGGTAGAACACATAAGATATAATTCCTTCAAAATACACCCAGCGCTGTGTGTAGAGCAACAGCCCTAGCCACCACTCCTTTCTGCTGAGGAAAAGGACAGAAGCAATGTAAAGGAGAATTGTTCAGATGTACCAGTGTCACAAAAACAGTTTCAGAGCTTCATTTTCAAATAATCTTCAAATTATGTGGTTATAAGCGTGATCTTACATTGGCATGTAAAACATAATTCATTAGTTACAGGGAAAATAGTGTCTCATATATCTCAAAGGAAGTTTCCTGCAATTCAGTAAGGTTCCTGGACCGATCTCAGATAATACAGGTCACACGCTATTACAAATTTGAAAGAGATGGTTTATCCCTTGACTGTAAATTCAGCAGTGAGTTTCTAAATTAATCTAATCTACAAGTGAGAAGCAGTATAGTCTCCTTTGCAAATCATCTTTGCAATAATACTTCGTTTTTTTAAACTCAGAATCCAACAATACAAAGCAACTAAAAATGATTGTGCCAGCACCTCCTTTATACACTCATTTACCATTCTGAAAGCATACAAACATCTTGAAAATTGGTAAAAAGTTTCAGTAATAAATAAAAAGGTTATACAGACCTTGCCATAAGGAGTGTCAACATATTTTTCTGTTCTTCCCTCTAAGATATCCGGATCATCCAGGCCAGTTCCACCGATAATTCCAATCTTACACAGAAAGTACATATTAGTCTTCTTGCAATTCATATTTAACTGTATGCCTGAAAAACTAACCAGGCAGCTACAAAATGTATCTTCTTCTCAGGATGAAGCTAGACTAGAGATCAACAAAGCAAAATATGGCCACCACACTTTTCCAGAATGCAAATTTCAAGTACCTGGTTTCAAACAACTGCATTTAGTTTGCCAATTTCTTACCCCATGATTCTCCTCTTTAAAATACCAAATTAAAAAAAAGCTATGAAAAAAAAGCACGGAGATGTACTATTAAACATTTATTTCCAATCTAAAAATTAAGATTGCTATTTGGGAATGCCTGTAATGACTGAGAAATACATGTAGAAAGCCCATTAAAACAAAGGCTTCTTGTTTATATTAACAAAAAGTCTTACATATAACCACCATACTGAATATCAGGCTGTCATGGTTTAAGCACATCTGGAAGTTAAGCACCACACAGTTACTTGCTCAAACCTCCTTTCTTTCCTCCTGCACTCCAGTGGAATGGGGAGTGGAATCAAAGTAAAACTTAGTATGTTGATATAAGAAAAGCTTAATAACTGAAAATAAAGTAAAATATGGTAAAAAAGGATAATTGTAATGAACAGTAATAATGATAAAAAAGGGAAAAACTAGTGATGCACAATACAACTGCTCTGCACCCACTGACTAATGCCAGACCCCCATTCTCAAATCCAGATGCCCTTATGGGTAACTCCCTCAGTTTATACAGTGGGAATGACATCCCATGGTGTGGAATATCCCTTCAATCAGTTTAGGTCATCTGTCCCAGCCATGCTCCCTGCCAGTTTTGTTTGCATACCCCCTCCACTCCCTCCCTGGCTGAGCATGAAACGGGGAAAAAAGAAATCCTTGATTTAGGATTAATATGACTCAGCAAAACCCAAAACATCAGTGTGTTATCCAGACCATTCTCATTCTGAATCTAAAACACAGCACTGGAATGGCTACTGAGGGAAACTAACTTTACTATAGCTATAACTAGGACACAGGCATTTCTATATGGTATTATACCTCAAAAACATAGAAAACGTTTTGGAAAAAAAAAATCTTTTGTATTGACTTGACAAAATCCAAGAGGTTTCCCAATTAAAATCTCTGTTGTGTTTTGATTTTCCTGTGATTGCATATTCCAGTTAAGAAAAATGCATCTGATTTTTCTTGTTTCTAGTTCATCATTGAAGAGTAACTTGGTTTTTGTCTGTCTAGGGATGATTAGATTTTCAATCAAGTCAAGTTTTTTCTTGAGTTCAGAACACTTGTAACTCTTCATACGGAATAGTTACTGTCAAGCTTTTCACAAATGAAAGCTTAGTAATGGTATTTAAAAGTGATGTGACCTTCACACATCAAGAAATTAAGTGCTTCTTTTTTTTCTTCAATATGACTAGTTGTTGCAAATTTTGTATCAAGCTGAATAGATATCATGACTGATTTGCTTATCAGGGAAGAACAAAATCTGAACCATTCTGACCTAATTTATTACCACAAAGACTGAAAACTTCCCAAGTAAAACCTTCAGACTTCAACATACAACACCCTCCTTCCAAACACATACAGAGCTGCCTCTTACTCTAGCTTTTTCTTACTTTCACATTCATAGAGACCCTATCTGTTCAACCACTGTATTAGCTGGTTCATTAAGCACTTCTTTTCACCAAGCAGAGGCTCTGTGCTCTTCACATTAACAAAGCTTTCCACGCCCAGTGGTGTAAACGCTGACATGATGAGATTTAACCGATCTCCTACTTCCTTCTGCTACCCCCCACTGTGGAGCACGAGAAGAAGTGCTAAGGAAAATAATAGTACTAACCCACATACTCTGACCCCGAATACACACACAAGCTTTAGGGAAGACCCAGATCATTGTTGGCAGTAGTATTCATGGGTCTGTCCCCATGTTACTTGTGTTGCTTAGCTATCACAAGGGTTCTGACTTGGATTGCTCATGAAAATTCTGAAAACTACATACACTTTAAGATAAATAACAAATTGCCTTAAGAATCATGAAAGGTATGCAACAGGAACAATCACAGAACTCAAAATCAACAGAAGACTATCTTTAACACTGTTCATGCATACATTCAATAAACACTGATCACTGCCACACTAACAGAAGACAGGACCAAAATGGTGCCTTTTCTATTTTTTACAATCTAGGGAAAAAAAAGTTCCTTCAGCAACTTTACTAGTTTTAGCTGGGTATAACTAGTTTTAGATGGTATTGTTTTACTACTGCCCTATGACTTAGAATTCAAAGAGGAACTGAAGTTTTACATCTAGCAAAGTTAAAGTCGGGACTGCGAAAAAGTGTGCAACGAGCAGCTGCAGATGCACGACATAAATGTTATTTTGGAACTGCAATGCTTTAAGATTTTTATAAACACACATATCCATCAGAGTAACAGGCTGTTTCTGTACAGAAAGCAGCATGCCTGGCCTGTGGCAGCATAGGCCTGGTGTGCTTGCTCTCAAATTTGTTCTCAGGCTCCATAACCCTGCTGCTGCAGTGGCATCAATACATGCTTTGGCTGCAATGTTCAGTTCCTGCATAGGCTTTTACACCAATAGCCACGCTGTCAGAAACGGCAGACTGCAGTGAGCTTGCAAAATATTCACAGCTCTCAGGGTGCAAAACCTAAAGGACAGAAGACCTAGAGTAGGTTGAGGTTGTTTTGCCTCCTTACCCACTGCAAACTTACCTCAGTGGCAGTCTGGATCAAGCCACCTGAGGCAACACTGGCTAGAGAAATGCTGGGCTCACTTATAATTCACCAGAGAGCTAATTCATTGGAAGCAAAGTTAGGCCAGCAGAGATTTTTGAAGTAGCTGCTTCTCCAATCATGTAAGGTCAACTTGGAGCTGGCAGCTCTAATCCTAAAATTAATTTTACCTGACAATTGTTTTTCCTCCAGTTTACATGATCTCCAGAAATACTATCTACATCTGGGAAGTAGACACAAAAATCTGATTCTATACTAAATTCTCCTTTCCAAACCTTCTACTGAATTATCAAAATGAATGCAGACGCTCTAGGCTCAGTTGGAGAGATACCCTACATCCTGGTTCTGACCAGGACAGGATTAATTTTTCCAGTAGCCTGGGAGGGCCATGACTAGGACCTAGAGGCTATTCTAAATGACTTTGTATAATTTTCCAGAAAAAGTGGAAGGGGCCCTGGGTCAGGGTATTTTTGGGCTTTGCGTAGTGGTGAGCAGTTGCATATTAGCTGCTCACCTCTCTCGATCATATAGTTGCTGTTACTGTTTTCTTATCTCATTGCTGTTTCCAGTAAATTGTTCTTATCTCAACCCATGATCTTCTTTTGTGCCTCCAACTTTGCTCTCATTCTGATGCAGGGGGTGGGGAGATGTGTGGTTTGGAGTGGTGTCAGTGGGAACACTAAATTGGAGAGCATCACGTCTAAACCACAACACCCCTGTCAGGGGAGCTGAGTTCTATTCCCACCTACCAAGTTCTGAGGGAAGACAGAGAGGATGTGACCAAGGAAGAACAGTTTCACCTTTCCTCAGAAGCCAGGACTGACTTCACACTAGGAATGAACGTCAAGGATAGAAGACTGTATTCTCCATTCCAGACTTTGGATTCTACAAAGGGTCACAAAGGATGTAAGTTGTAAAAGTTAAGGGAGGCTGAATCGAAGGTTATTTGGAATTAAATCTCAAGTAAAATGGCATTACACTGGAGTGAATCTCAAACATTGGGATGAAGTGCAACAGAAGAGAAATGTAACAAAAAGTTATCACACCAGTAACTACAAAAATCAAATTCATTTCTCTGTGGAAGTCCAAGTAGCAATCACACTGCAGTGCATGCCCTTCTTCACCTGGTGTTTGGTGAACTTCTCCGAATAGATTTAAGCCAAAGGCATAGAGGTATCAGTGCAGCGACAGCCTACACTTGTTCACCTGGAAGTCCTAAACCCTAGTACATATCATTATCACCTACGGGTCGTTTTGACAACTAACCACCAACAAACCCTGCTGTATTCGTCTCTTCTGTGTTGGGGATACTGAGAAAGGGGTGAGGACGGTATTACAAATAATTTTGCTTAAAAAGAGATAAACATCGAGCTGCATATAATTTACACTTAAGGGAATAAATCTGTACATTGAAGACAAGTTGTAACTGTTTTTACACATGAAAACGACTGGGATTTTTCTACTTCACCAAAGAAAAATAATGCATAGTTTGTGAAAACTCAAATTTCTGCCTAACCACCGGCCTGATCGCTTCTGGTGCTATCACCGCTCCGAGCAGCTCTTCAAACACAGAGGAGACAAGTCTTAAGAGAGGAAGTTTTGCACTGCTCACTTTTGCCAAAGCTGAGTTCCATGCACGCTTAAAAACAGAACCCACGGCTACAGACCCGCGATCCCCGTCACTGACAAACCCAACAGGCTGCACACAGGTCAGATAGCCGGAAAAGGAGAGTTCTCTGGATTAAAAAAAAAAAAAAAGTCTCTTCCGGGACGGCCGCGGCAGCCCCTGCACAGGCCTGGGCAAGGAGCGCTCGGGCGGGCACCGCCCCCGACAGAAGCAGCGCCGCGCTCCCGGGCCCGCTCCCGACAGGCGGCGCAGGAGGGTGGGAAGGCGGTAGGAAGCGGGGAAGGAGGCAGCGGGCAGGAGGGAGAGAGTAAGGAAGGAAAGAAAGCAGCGCCTCTCGGCACGCTCGGCAGCGCTGGGACGGCAGCGGCGCGGCCCGCGCCATCTCGCTCCTGCAGCCGCCCCGAGACGGCGGCGGGGAGGGTTTAGGGCGGCGATGGACGCCACCCCCTCCCTTCTGCGGCGCGGATGGGCGGAAGCGCCCTTACCTTCACGGGCACCGAAGCGGCGGCGGCGGCCATGCTGGCGGGAGGGCGGGGCGGTGCCGCGGGGCGCTCAGCCCGCCGGGGAGGGGCGCTCCCCGCCGGCAGGGGGCAGCACCCGCCCGCGCTGTGGGGCTGCGGAGCGCGGGCGGCTCGGGAGTGCCGGACCGTGAGGGGAGAGCCCTGCCGTGCTTAATGCCGCTTGGTTCCCGAGCAGGGCGCCCGTCTTGCTTGCTTCTTAATCCTTCCGACCTGCACGCTCTCCTGCGACTCTGGGAGCCTGCGCTGCGTGGAGCCGGAGTGGTGCTGCGGTGGGTGTGATTGAAATAATTCGTCGACCTAAAGGTGGAACTGTGTGCTCACATTGCCAGGCCCTGGCTCGGTCTCTCTGAAAACTTAACTTTCAGAGGTCCATATTTTAGTCAGACTACCTTTCCATATTCCTGGATACACAGCAGTTTATTTGATTTCCGCCCCCGGCTCAAATCCTTGAATTTGTCAACAGAGGTGGAGCTAAATTGCACCACAAAATCCCTATAAAACGGTGACATGAAGTGAAAAAGTGCTAGGTAGGTCCGGAGTGCCAGAAACGGCAAAATGAGACCAAAATTCTAGCTCTAACCTACATGAAAATATCTAATTTAGAATGTTTTTAACTAAGTAAAAGAAGTTTGTTTTAAATTTAAAAAAAATCCAATTAACTTAGACATTTAATGTGCTCCAAGTTAAGGGTTGTCTTTTCAATGTCAAAAAATATGTCTTGAGAACAAAGTGGAGCATGTTTTGCAGAAAGGAAGAATAGTTCTTTTTGAAGTACACATACATAGAAATTTTACGTGTATTTAGCTCTCCAAGCTAAATAGAGCTTTAAGTGATAGAAAAAGATAAACACTTTTATTGTGTATTAATAATTGAAATTTTCCTGTCTGTGGTATTTTTCTCATTGCTACAACTCCATACATTTAGGAGGAATATTTTTTTTTACTGTACCATAATCTTACATTTTGAAACACATCAATAGTTTTTATATATTTATGCATTTTATTTCTATAAGTAGTTACAAATTCTGTGTATTTTTCATAAAATATATAGCTTTCAAAAGCAGGCACTATCTTGTTAATTGGAAATGCTTGCTTGTAAACGTGTTTGACATATTTTATTTAAAGCAACTTAATCTACTGGAGACCCCTTGGCCGCCTAGACATGCTATTTTCACATGCTGCTCAGTGCTACCTGCCTGTTAAAAAACTGTCACACATCTGCTAGTAAATGCAGGCTCAGATTTGTCACTGGATATATGTCCTACATTTTAACTGCAAAGATCTTGAGGTAGTTCTTTGTATACCAAAGGAAATGGATATTCCCAATAACTTTAGGCAGTAGCAGCTAGCGCTGAACTCGTGCTTCAGCTGGAATGTGCTCTCTGTGCAGCTTTAAACACTTTTTAAACACTTTTTTTTTTTTTTTTTTTTTTTTTTTTTTACTGTCTTCGGTGTGTGCTAGTGATCTTTGTGCACCGCTGGGATGTTTGTCGCTGAGGCTGAAACCTTCTTACTGCAGGTCAGAATGAAGAGCATACTGGTAAGAAATTAACTTTGGAAAATCATGATATAGAAAGAGAGAGAAAGATATGAGTGATGCTACATGTTAACCTCTTCAGTTGAAGTTACAGGTTTTCAGGTGAAGTTGTAGCTAACTTCTTTTATGGCTTCTGTTGGTAGCCATAATGCCACAATATGACTGAAATTTAGCATGTTTTTCTGCTGAAGGCATATGTTCTGCTTTTAGCATGAATAATTCTTGGTAATTCTTTCTGTTTGCTCTTACAATTCTCTTCTGCTGAATTGCTTATAAAAAACTGTGTCAGTTGTGTTGCAGTATTCATCTTTGACCACAATTATGTGCAATGCATTTGCTTTTTGAATATGAGAGTTCATGTTGCTTAAATACTATGGAGTATTCCCTTAAATACTATGGAGTATTTGTACTCTCAGGGACTGGAAATTAAAAGTCGGTTCTTACTCCTCTTTAAAACACCCAACTTCATACCTGTGGATTCTCTGATGCTTTGTGTGTTTTGTAGGAGTATTGCTCTGCATAATGCTTCCCATATATCCACCTTAAATCTGAACACTGAGCAGCAAGCTGAAAAGACTGCTCATGTTGGATTGTTAATCACATAGATACTTAGAGAAATGTTGAGCTGGAAGCTCAAAAGAAGCTTCATTAGATGGCGTTTCTGATCATGGCTGGTCAGAGCAACTGTTTTGGCACAGTCCAGACAATGATGAACAGACAGCTTAGAATCAGAATCAGAAAAGGAGCTAAAAAACTGCACTCTTGAAATATTTTTTCACATTTGATACCATGTGAATTTCAGTTCAGCAGTTCACTAGAAGGAAAACCAATATCTTCACTTCTTCTTCAAGTGAGGTGCTTATCAACAATTAGTGCATTCACATTACTTACAACCTAGATTAAGGCATACATGTATTTAAGCTTTCAAAATTATTTAACTTATCAGTCACAGGTAATAAACAGTGCTTTGTGAAATGAACATTTTAAATACTTTCCTTTCTGTACACCATATGCTTTTGATACCTCAGTTTTGAATAGCTTAAAATTAAAATACTGTTGTAGGATTGAGAGGTGGAATTCAGTTCAGTGACTGTTCATTAGGAAACTAATCTAGAAATCTTTAACACTAGCCTTATCATTGTGAGTAGTCAGATTTCTAGAGCAGCCATTTAAAATTGGAAGCAGGTAATTGAACACCATCCCAACAAAAACAAAATGTTCAGGAAAACACAATGAGCATAAACTATTAAAAAGATACTTGTTACAGGATTACTAAAGAGGTTGCATTTTCACTTTGCAATTTCATTTATGACATTACAGAAAAGAACACCTTAAAATAAAGTGATAGGTTTGTATTTTCCCAGAGGCTGTATTTCATATTCTAAATGATGAACTGTAAATCCATTTATCTGAATAAAAAGAAACAGTTAAATGATGTTTCATTTTTTTCAAAAATAAAAGAAATGGGCAATTACTTGGAATCTCTCTGCTTTGATTTCTCAGTATTCCTGTTGGCTTTGTCTCATGAGCAGTGTTTCCTTAAGCTGAAGTTAAAATAATGTGTAAAAATTAAGTCTCATTTACACCTTACACCATTCAAAAAATACAAAAGAACCTGTAGATGAAAATAAATAGTTTATATATCAGATTAATGCCTTTCAGACTTAAATGTACAGTAATTTTTAATGTCTTAAGGGAATTTTTGTGCAAATCTATGTGTAGTCAATACCTGAAAACCCTGAAAGTCCTTAGAAGTCTGGGAAGACCTGACAATTTAAGTCTGCAACAACTGTTCTAACAGTTTTGGTCATAGGGCTTACAGAGCTTGGAAACCTTGATCAAATGAACAGAAACATTATTGTTAGTGTAACAAACTTTAATTACAAAAATAGTATATTGTTTAGGTAAATAAAGAAAACAGTCTGTGTATAAGAAGATAATTCTTCACAGTACAAACCAAAGCTGAGAAAAGGTCTGTTGTGGGCAATTAGGATGTAGTGACCCTTGAATTATAATCCTTCTTCAGGCATCAAATATTTTCATGTATATAGGTAATTTAAACCCTATCCCTTCTCAAGTCAGAATCGTGAAGGTAATCAACCTTAACTGTGTTAAAGGGTGTTCAGATTAGCTAGAATGTATCTGTGAGAATGCTTTGAAGATGAAAAGCTCTGTATCAAGGTAAAAAGCCTTACTTTTTTATACAACAAAAGTTGCTGTAAAGAAATAGCAGTGCTGTGTACACATAGCTGAGCTTTGAATTGCTTTTACTAATGTTACTTCAAAGAAACAGTATTTGCATGGAAGAAGGGAAAATAAAGCCTCAGTCAAGTCCAGTTTACCTTCTCCATTCATTCATGTTGATCTCACTGTCAGGAGTTCCCATTATGCTGTACTGCTTGTAGACTTTGTGGTTTCTCCCCAACAAGTTCACAGAATGTTTTCAATAGTGATGGAATATTACATGCCTTAAAAGAAGAATATTCTTGTCCTTCTGTATCAGACAAAATTTGACCCAAAAAGGAAGCCCATATTTGCCATTTAATCTTACTGTGAAACCAGCTTTTTCTTTCAAATTCCATGCTAATTCATCTTTGCTCCTGTATACTAGAAACAATTTTTTGGTCCCTGTCCCCAAAGTAATGATTTATGTTTTCGACTGACTTCAAAGAAAAATTAATTTCTGTGTTTGGTATTAGGACAAATAACTTTTAAAGCATAAATAAGCTTAAGGACTGTATATAAGCATCTGAGTCAGGTTCAGGAATATTTGAGAATCTAAGTTTCCAACTCTTTATTGTGATCCACACCCTGAACTACTAGTTTATTGTTTCTACAGAGGTCTCATGGAGCAGACAGGTCTGTGAACTCTCAAAAGCATGCCAGCAAAAGGCCAACTGAGGAAGTTCAAAACAGGAGCTGAAGACATCTGTCTTTACACTGACTGCTGTTTGACTGCAACACTTTACATTGATTGGGCCATCCATTTGCAAAATGAGCAGTTGCGTTTTCCCTAACTTGAAACGAGTGAAAGTGTCTTGAAGGGACCATTTTAGCAAAGCATAAACCAGAAAATTCCTTTTCTAGCATGACTTTTTTTCCCAAGGAGGAACCGTGAGGAAGATGACCTTATCGTCTTCAAAGCTGTGATGTGCTTCTTGTGCACTAAATAACCTTAATTCAATGAAGATTGCACAGTCCACAGGCAGAGCAGCTCTGGCATTTACAAAAGAGACTTTTTCATCTTACGGATAATTTACTGATATAATTCTGAAAGCATCCATGCAAAGAAACACACACTGTGAACTCAGGTATGTAAAATCTGCAAGATAAGATAGTGGAATTCAGAAACTTGGCTTCTGACATTACTGACACAAGCTAGTTCAGAAAATAAAATCCATTCTGCAATTAATGTCATACTTTAATTCCTGATTGTAATGTACGGACTGAAAGTTCCCATTATCTTCAGTGATGCTACAGAGAAAAGAGAACTTCAGATCATGTGGTGACAGAATGTGAGCATTATTTTAATTAAATAGCTGCATTGGTCTGCTAGTGTTAAGATGTGGGTGATTCTCTCTAATTTGGTCCACAAATCAGTTCATTAGTTTTTGTTCATGAAGTACATGACTGCATCCATATCACCTGTGCATAGAAGTGCTTATAAAACTAATGTAGTTAGCTAGAGCAAAAGCTGCCTTCCCATGTGGCTCAGCTGGAACTTGCTCCTCTGCTACATTCTTCTACTTCCAGCACTTTTTCTAACATACATATCAGCTTAGCTCCCACCACACAGATATTAAAACGAGAAGAATGAAAAAGAGTGGCCTAAATATTTCATCGGTTTATGCTGAGATATGGTTATTCATACCCCATCTGGATTTTGTTTTCCCATAACCCCTCTTTGACTGCATCTTGACTTCAGGTGCCTTCCTTGGCTTTGCCCAGGCATCACTTCTGTACGGTCTTGATGACTAAAAGTTAGGTCCAGGTAATTATAAACTGCTTCCCAAGGGACTGGCCCGGGAGGTGCAGTGACTCAGAGGCGTGACGCAACTGCTTTCCCTGCCTCTCCCGGCCATGGGCACGCAGGTACTCACTGCTGACCTAATGCATCCTTCAGTTATTACATGCCCATCCCACACAGCTGTGCTCTGGAAGGGGCCAGATCTTAGCTGCTTTCCTGCCTCTGCCGACTCCCATTTAGTGGGCTCGCAGTACCATTTCCCTATGGTTAGATCCCTCCTCCAGCAGGTCCTTTGTGGAGGTGAATAAGTTTTGGGCATTTAACTCTTTGTTCTGAGGTTTGCCAGTGCTTCTAGCAAACCTGGTGGTTCTGTGCCAGATAAAACCCACAACACTCTTAAATGTGTGCCCATTATGTACAGATTATGTCCTTCAGCAATATGATTTACCTCTAGCAGCAGTCTAGCTCCTTTTTATTGTGTGGGTGGCTTATTTGCTAATGTAGCCTGAATGGCAATGTTGGCTAAACTGTGGTATATGACATCTTCTAGCTCATAATTCAGCTTTAAATAGCAATTAATATTAGTTCTGTGCATGTTAAGTGAAAAAAGGCTTTTAAAATGTCTTCTTTATATTGCCATATTCCAAAATAATAAAGGAATCTTGAGGTGAGAAGGTGACAGTATAAAATACAATTTAATTCACTAACTGTTGTCAAATATTGCCAGGGTTCTTGGATCAACATCCTTTTCTATTGTTTATTTAGCTGCTAAAATAAGTTGAACATGATTAATAAGAATATTGATATGCAGGGTGTTTCTCTTAAAGTATGCCATGCTGTAGCCACCAGTGTATCTTAGAAAGGAAAAATCTTCAGTGTAGATGAGCACTAGTGTTAAGACAGTGATTTGTAACTGCACAGAATGTGTTGAGATGGTCTCTGCTTCCAAGAGCGTACTGTTTATGGCGATTCAAGTGGGCAGAGAGGAGAGAGAAACAATTGAAGATACTTGAGCAATGAAAATGTGGAAACAGAATCCCAGAATTTCAAACAGAATGTCTCATCTCTCCCAATCCCATACTTCTTTCACTGAGCCAGACTAAGTTACAGACTCTGAGCTTTCTTAAGCAACTACAAGCAGTAGCCATTCAAATCCTGGTTTTGAACTAATTTTAAATTAAGGATTCACCCTGATGCTGCTGTGCACTCATAACCCCCCCTCTCCACTCTTGTCAGCTCAACCATCTGCACCCCTCCCTTCTTAAGAGACGGCTTTGCCAAACCTTCCCCAATTTTCCTTGAGACGATGCATAAGACAGATTTAAATTTTAATTAATTCAGAGAATTCTCAAACAACTCTGGAAAGCAGAAGGGAAGCAGCAGAAGCAGCAGAAGACTGTTTATCTCTAGAGTTGATCTGCTTGGATGAAACATGAGCCTGAAAACCCCCATGTGGATGAATTATTTAACAGGTTTCTGAGCCCTGTGGCTCAGGAATCACCGCTGTGCCTTTAAAAATGTCTTTTTTCCTGTTTTCTCATTTAATTTCTCATTTTCCTGTTTTCTCATCCTGTTAAATTTAACAGGATTAACTTCTTATTCTAAGCAATTAATAGAAGTCTTTAGGTGAAGAAAGGGGTGGGGTTATCCTGTGGTGATTGATGTGTCTTGTTACTGTAATGAATGACCATTTGAGTTTAACAATCTTTGGGAAACTGAAAAGCTGTTACCTGTGTACAACCTCGCAGCCATAAGCTGAGGTCTAGAAGGAAACAATGCAGAAGCATATTTCAGATGCCTTCAAGTATGCTCACAGAAGGCTGTGATTAGAATTTGTTCAAAATTAAGAGTTTGTGGTAGGTTGACCCTGGCTGGATGCTAGGTGCCTACCAAGCCACTTTGTTACTTCCTTCCACAGGAGGACTCTGGAAGGGGAGAAAGTAAGATGGAAAAAACACATGGATCGAGAATAATGCAGTTTAATAAAGTAAAATGGCTGCACATGGAAGCAGAGGAAAGCAATAGATTTATTCTCGACTTCCCATCAACAGGTAATGTCCAGCCACCTCTTGGGAAGTAAAGCTTCTGTATGTGCAATTGCTGTGGAAGGAAAAGATTGTAACAGCAAATGTTGTCTATCTCCATCCACTTCCTCCTCCTTTCCCTTAGCTTGTATTGTATTGCGGACCAGGCATAATATGATATGAAATACTTTTTCGGCTTGTTTGGGTCAGCTGTCCTTGCTCTGTCCCTTCCCCAGCTATTGCTCGTGCCAGCCTAATGGTGAAAAGAGAGGCTGGTGCTGTGACAGCACTGCTTAGCAGCAGCCTAGGCACTGCTGTGTTGTCAACACCTTTCCAGCTACTAATGCAAAGCACAGGACTGTGAGGACTGCTGTGGCAATATTAACTCCATCTCAGCCAGACCAAATACAGAGCTTTACAGTCTAAGGGACCACATGGTTGAAGAGCATTTCTCCCATAAAATGCCACATTTTATCAATTAAGGTAGGAGCTAAAACTCAAAAATATTGTTGGGGGATGCGTTATGGAGCTAGGGTACTTCAACAGCTAAATGAAGGCACATTTACTGAAATAATTCTCAAGACCTTATTTAGAAAGTACTTAAAGTCACTGCCTGTAGTGAGGCTCTCAGGAAACCATTTTCAACAAGAATGTAGGAAAACTTCTTATGTTACAACAGATTGCAGGATTCCATGACTCATTTGAATTGCAGAAAGGAAGGATGACTGGTAGAATCAAGAAAGGTTGGCAGAATAACAAAGTAAATGTAAATTGATGTGTGAGCAGGCAGGACATGGTGTGTGGGTGTACATACTGAGGGTCTGAATGTGCTGCTTACTATTGTGAAAAAGGCACAAGTTCAAATGGCAGATGTGGAGGATTTCAAAAGCTCTTGGCAAAGAGCTCCTGACTCAGTGGGAACAGAATAACTTAAAACCCATCTCAAAGCCAGCAGTAAGTGCTCCTTTATCTTCAGTATTATTAATAGCTGAGTCAGACGTTTGAGTGAAGTTAGCCTAATAATAATAGCTTGTTATATAAGACAAAAGGTATTGGCTAGGGAAAGGAAGAAAAACATGCAACAAGCTAGAATACACAGCAAATATGGTGAGCTACTTTGATCTAAGTATCTTATTTATTTTTCAGCTGATAGTCTTGTTAGGGGAAACTTCTGATTAGTTATCTCTCTAAACCAGTAAGAAATTGAAAATGAAGCAAAGCATTTGTGCTACGAGTTCATGCTCTGCATTGCATGTGCTCTGATGTCCTGGACCACAAAGAAAGAAGACCTATGGAAACAGAGCATGTGCTGGTTTCATGTGAAATGATCTTTGCACTTTGTATAGGGAGAGAAAAGATATAAGTTTGTGATCCTTACAGACAAATGTAGCTATTCAATAGTTTTTGGCCTCTACATTTCTCTACAAAGTAGAGCAAGGAGGCATAGGGGGATAGAAAAATTTTAAGTAGCGCTTCAAATATTTTAGGGAATTTTCCTGAAGAGAACTGGAGATAATTGACCATTATGCCTCTCTGTTTATCTGCACCCTTCTTTCTCACCTCTTTCTATTGACTTTTTACATTATGTCCAATGCCATTCCAATCCAAGAGGGGCAGAATCTCAAAGATGCTGGTTCCTTTGATACTTGTGAAAACATGTGGCTGCGTAGAACAAGGAGAGACAGTTAATAAACAATTCTTTCCAACATCTTCTTCTGGAGAAGGCTAAAGCACTGTTGTTTTATTCTTAAAGGAAAAAAAACCTGAAAACCAGCCTTCAGGTTTCCTTTAGTTAGTCACATTCTGGCCAAAGGAGCAACTGATAGCCTTTCTGAGCAGTGATAATACTTTTCATCTCTGCAGGGTGTAATGACTGGACTCCATAAAATAAAATGGAAAGTCTGGAAAAAAGTTTTTCTTATTGATTTAACCCACAGGCTAATAGGAGGAAAATGTATCATTGGGAACTAGGAGTTACAGATTTACCCCATAATTTTTTTTTACATTCTCTTACTTTTTGTACTTTTTTCCTTCACTTTCATTGTAAAGCTCAGATCATATATTCCTATCTTGAACAGTCATATAATCATTAAAATTGGAAAAGACCTTTGAGATCATCAAGTCCAACCATCAACCTAGCATCAGCACTATGATGACCATCAAATAATGTCACCATTAAATCATCCTTCACATTTCCCTTATTTTTTAGGCTTCTGTTTTGCTTATCTCATTCTATCTTTCCAATTTGCCTCATGAATTCTTCCACCTTTATTTTGAGGTTTCTGGAAAAAAACAAGAACAATAACAACAATAAAGTAAATGCCAAAGAAAATCAGAAAGATTTTCTGGTAACAATTTGATGCACACTCTATTTCCAGTACTGTGGCAAATACATTCCTGCAACAAGCTTTTCCTAGAAATTATGCACTGGAATAAATTTTAGTTTGTATAGTTTCAATGATACTTCATGATTCTGTGTTAACATTGTGTAGGTATTTGGCCATACTGATTCCAAATAAACTATTCTCTACCTGGCAAATTTTCACCAAATTTACCTGGCAATCATTTAACTGACTTGTTCAGCCTGGGAAATTCTTCCTATTGCAGAGCAACTTTTCTAACTAGTCTGAAGAAATATATTTGATATTTAAATATTCTGTCTATCTCTTCAATTAGCTGTCAGCTGCACACCAACATCGTAATACAATGCAAAACAGAATGAGTAGTTTCTGTTTGGTTGATTAATTAGTATTTCCTGATAAAAGATTGTAAAATGTAAGACATTAATATTATGCATAAATATGTGTAATGTCACTTTGTGTATGAGGAGAAAAGCAACTCTTAAGGAAAACTATTTAAGTAAAATGTTTTTTTAAGGAAAACTGTTCCATAAGAGGAAATGGACTCAAATATTTCAATTTTGGTTAGTTCGTCACCTGAGGCTTCTCCCACTGCTCAGGGAGAGGTGTTGTGAGGTGTTGTTTCCCCTGCTGTACCATTGGGTCTCTCCTATGGGAGACAGTTTTCCACCAACTTTTCCAATGTAGTTCCATCTCAGGAGCAACAGCTCCCTCTTAATAGTGGTGATCCATCCCATGGGTACCAGTCCTCCGCAAACTGCTGCAGTGTGGATCACTCTTCCACGGGGTCCAGTCCTCCAAGGACAGGCAGCTCCAGCCTGGAAGCAAGGGCCCTCTCTCCACTGGGTCTCCCATGGGAGCCTCCTCCAGGCATCCACATGCTCTGTCATGGGCACCTCCCCCAGGGGCTGTGGGTGGATCTCTGCATCATCCCCCGTGGATCCCCATGGGCTGCAGGGGCACAGCTGCTTCACCATGGGCTGCACCATGGATGGCAGGGGAATCTCAGTGCCAGTGCCTGAAGCATCTCTGCCCCTCCTTCTCCACTGACCTTGGTGTTTGCAGAGTTGTTCTTCTCACCTGTTCGCTTTCTACTCTTCTCTAGTCAAAATCACAACTCTGCAACCCCTTTTGGTTTTGAATTCTTCTTAAATATGTTATCACAAAGGTGTTACCCTAGTTTCTAGTTGGCCCAGCCTTGGCCAGCAGCACGTCCATCTTTGGAGCCACCGGGAATTGGCACATGGAAGAAGCTTCCAGCAGCTTTTCATAGAAGGCAGCTCTCTAGCCCCCCACTACCAAAACCAATAAATAGCAAATGCAAATTGCAAAATGCAAACCCAATAAATTTACTGAAAACATTCACCTCATAGTTACCAGTTGATACTCTGATTACTTTTGTATACAAATCTGGAATGCCTTTTCCAGGCAGAAAATATTTCATCGCATTGATGGAGCTTGAGATCTGTGAAGGAAGAATACAATCATATTTGAATGGTAAAACCATTGCAAGAAAAGTGTGCAGTTAATATAAGCTACCTCCATATTAATGCATAAAGATCAAGAAAATATCAAGGATCTAGAAGTCTTCCTACATGACATAGATATACAGAAAGGAATTGAAATTTCTTGTATAGGTTTTTGTTACTATCAAGATCTGTTGGCAAGACTTCAATGATTAAGGGTTGAAATTATTGGTGAAGACCTATTTACAAACTGGTAAAAGAGGATCGGTAATGGTATAATGCTGATTTTATCCAGTTTATTGACAGCTTCGTTATTGTGATTATTGAGTCTTAATAAAAAAGTACTGGATAGAATAACTTAAAAAAGCCAAAGCAGTAAATTCAGATTTAAGAGCCAGCACATTAAATAGTCTAGAGCACAAGGAATGTTATGAGGAACAGCAAAGGGAGCTGACGTTGTTTAGCCTGGAGAAAAAGAGGCTCAGGGGACAGCTTATCTCTCTCTACAACTACATGAAAGGAGGTTGTAGGGAGATGGGGGTCGTAACAGATGACAGGATGAGAGGAAATGACCTCAAGATTTACCTGGGGATGTTTAGATTAGATATTAGGAAAATTCTCTCCACTTAAGGGTGGTCAGGCACTTGAACAGGCTAGAACAGGGAAAGTGGTTGAGTCACCATCCCTGGAGGTATTTAAAAGATGTATAGACCTACCACCACCACTAATGGAGCTTTGGATAGTTCCCAGAAGTTCTACTTCCTCTGTCACCAATGTAATGCAAAAAAAAGTGACTAATGCTGTGTGACAGCTCATTCTGGTAAGGCTGGCATAAATTCAATCACCAAATTAACAGTAAGTATACACAAATGATTAATGATCTGCTAATGTCTTCTCTGAAAGTTGGGCACATACATACATTAATGAATGTACTTAAAATATGCAAATTTTAGAAGAAGTTATTATTGTAGGGAGATATTTCTACGCAGATGTAAATAAAACATAGTAAGGCTACAACACTCCATAACTGAAAAGTGGAAAAGAAAGTTCAAATTTCTCATGCTGAAAAAATTGCTATTTCCAGCGAATGTACCTTTTTAAGCTAACAAGTGTTTGAAGCATATTTGCAATTTAAAATCTAATCAAGAATATATTTCGGGATAGACCAAACTTTCCACTCTGCTGTATGTTAAGATACCTTGTCTTTTTCACCAATTTTATTTAATTTGAAATTATTTTAACCAAATTCTTTTAGAGTCAGCTTCCCAGGGAAAAAAAGAGTTTCTGTGATAAGGGATAGGAGACATAAATTACTCAAAAGACATCTAGGCAATAGAGAGAGTCAATCATGCAAGCTGTAGCACTCTCTGGGAGTGTGACTCAGAGGTGATGGGAGCCATGGAACAGCTAAATTACAGATTCTTCCTGAACCAAATACTCATTTCTGCAGAAATGGGATGGAAAAAAAGGGGTTTGGGGAAAATCTACTGTTCTTTTTTTTACAGTTTCGTTAGAAATACTATCAAGAAAAACTTTGAATGTCTTTATACACACGCACCTAGAAAAAGATACAATATATTGTATTAAGTGTAATGTATGGTACAGTACAATATGTGATACAATGTATTGTAGTAAGTACAAAATATTGTATGATATAATCTAATGCATTAGATTGTATGATATAATGTAATGAATTAGATATATCTATGCTATCTATAAGTAGCTATGCAACTCCTCTTCTAGAAATTGTATTTAGCTTCAGAGAGCTTGGAATGACACTCATTTCCAGAGCCTTGGAAGAACAAGAAAACAAATACATGAATGCTGAAAAGTCATATACAGGGAAACCGTTGCTCAAGTATTGTCTCCTAGTAAGAGCGTCTGGAAGACATTTTTCATTCAAGTAAGGGTGGAGGGTTTTTGTTAGAAAATACCAGTAAGTCCATACAAAAGATGACCTAAAACTAGGCGAAATCAGGCTTGAAGTGCTCTTGGCCTCACTGGGTTCTAGTTGGGTGTGAGGAAAAGCACCAGTGAACTCAATCAGCTGTGTCCTGTGGGAGTGACAGGTATGGGGGTCCTGCATCCTGAGTCCTCCTCCTTAGAACCTCCAATAATAACCATCTCCTGTCCTAGCAAAACCAACCTCATGAGTTAGTTATACACTCTGTTGTAGGTGTTTTGCCCTGCTCAGCCCCAACTCTCCAATCACTTAGGTAGGATCAGATTTACTATCAATACCTAGTAAAAAATAAAAACTTGGCCCACTTTAAATGGTCCATGCTATGTCACATAGCTCATAAGGTGGTAGATACTTTGTAAATTGCAAATTTACAAAGGAAGAATCAAAGAAAGAAAAAAATCTTTGTATAAATATGGAAGAAAAAACAATGTCTGTAGGGGTCTCTGTTTACAGCAGGAGAGAGTATCACTGACCCACAATAAAACCTTAATGTAACTTCACTTATGTTAACATAAGAAACAGGTTTAGAATTATCTAAGTGATGAAAGACTAATACACTAATTCATTGTCCTAGCCTAACCATAAAGCAGATGGTACAGAAATCAGCCAGATAAATACTTTCCAACATAATTTGGAGTATTAGAATGCAGCATTCTTTACTGTAGTGTGCTGGTCACTTGGAGAATCCTTCCCTTGAGTGTCTTGAGCATTGGGCAAATGTTCAAAACTGAGATTTTATCATACCCACTGATGACATACTCATTGGCTATCCCTGCTTACTTGATGTATGTGTATAAGTTCATTTTACATAGTTGCAACCCTTATTGGAAACCCTTATATAGTTATTTGGGGGTTGTCTTCAATGTCCAGGGTCCTTTTTAGGTGGCTGTTTCTCAACCCCAATTCTGAGTAAGTCCAATGTTTTTGCTTTGCATAACTTCTGCTTTGTCAGCCTTGCAAAGCTAAGCTGGCATCCTACTTATGTTTTGCATGACTTCTCTTTGCTTAAGCTACGTCCTTTGTTTCTCCAAAGCTGTGATATTTTGTTCTGTCCTTATCAGAATAATTTTTTTCTCCGTTCTACTGTCCTTATCAGTGTATTTGTAAGACAGCAATTGGATTGCTGATATTGTCATGAAGAGGTTTTTTCTCTTGCTCATTTAATGTGATTTGTAGAACTTAGGACAAAAAGTGCAAAAATGGCATGGTTAGGATACATAGAGCAATGATGAAAGCAGACATCACCTTTGACCTCTGAGTGGTTTCAGGGAAAGTTCTCCCCTGAGAAAGAGCTGTGAGATGAAGATGTGGTAATAGGAAAATGCTATGATTTGTTACTTTTGGATCAGCTCAGCAAGTAATTCAGTAACGATGAATCTATCCAGAAAATGGAGTGAGTGAAGGCCAGAGAGCCATAAGTCATGTTGTCTAAGGAGCTAAATGGAAAACTCAATGATAACAAGGGTGGGGGTCAGCAGAAGAGGGCCAGCATTGTTACTACTAGGTTGTGAGCATCAGCTGCTATGGTGGCTGTGCCCTTTAACAGATTACCCTAGCCATATGCTACATCCTGAGCCCTTAAGCTATTAAGGGCTATTAAAAGGGGGGCTCAGGAGCAAAAGGAGGATCTTGCAGGCCTTTTAGCACCAGAAAAACCCAGGGATTTGGGTACAACTACCATAACCATAGCTGGGTACTGCTAACTCTTCTGTGACTGCATGCTGCTAAAGGCTCTTGTAGATACCACTGCCATCATCAAAATCATCTCTTTGTTCTCTTAGAATTGAACAGTGTTACACCAACACTGTTGTCATGCTTGAATTATATTTATAGATTACAGTTGCGTAAAATATCACACTGCGCATGCTATTAAATATCATTATATAGACCTGGCATATTAATAACAACTCTTTTTTCCTTTCCTGGGAAATACCCCTTCATGCTCATGCGTCCCCACCACCAGAGCTTATCTTGCTATCTCTGCAACAAAATTAATTCCCTGGATGAGTTCTGTAAAAATTTCTGCCTGCACTCCCTCCACCCACCCCTAGAGGCACATGTCAATTATACCTCTAATACTGTGTCATCACACAGAGTGACATTCGACATGCTAGAATGGGCAAACAGTTTGTAGCAAAGTCTGTCTCTCAAAAATGTTCCAGGTGGTCTTAAAAGGGAGATGTAAATGAATAGAAAGTAAAATGCATACATACATACATATGCACGTACATACATATATTTGCATATATATGTAATGAAGGTTAATAGAAGATGTGTTGTGATTACCAGTGATGGTTCTACTGTTCTGTTTCATGGCATGTTAAATTTAGCAACAAATTATAAGTAACTAAAGAAACCTGTTTTGATGGAGGAATTGCAAATACGGGCATGAACACAATATTCAAATTCTTCTTCTCTGGACCGGCGTGTTATTTTCACAGAATCACAGAATTTTCTAGGTTGGGAGAGACCTTCAAGATCATCGAGTCCCAACCCATGCCCTAACACCTCAACTAGACCATGGCACCAAGTGCCACATCCAGTCTTTTTTTTAAATACATTGAGGGATGGTGACTCTACCACCTCCCCAGGCAGGCCATCCCAGTACTTTATCACTCTTTCTGTAAAAAACTTTTTTCTAATATCCAAACTGTATTTCCCTTGATGCAGCTTGAGTCTGTGTCCTCTCGTTCTGTCTGTTATTGCCCGGAGAAAGAGACCAACCCCCAGCTGACCACAACCCCCCTTCAGGAAGTTGTAGAGAGTGATAAGGTCACCTCTGAGTCTCCTCCAGGCTAAACAACCCCAGTTCCCTCAGTCTTTCTTCATATGGCTTGTCTTCCAAGCTCCTCACCAGCCTCATTGCCCTCCTCTGGATGTGCTCAAGTATCTCAATGTCCTTCCTAAACTGAGGGGCCCAGAATGGGACACAGCACTCAAGGTGTGCCCTCACCTGTGCCCAGTACAGGGGAAGAATGACCTCCCTGCTCCTGCTGGCCACACCATTCCTGATACAGGCCAGGATACAGTTGCCTTCTTGGCCACCAGGGCACACTGCTGGCTCATGTTCAGCCGGTTGTCGACAAGAACGCCCAGGTCCCTTTCTGCCTGGGCACTGTCCAGCCACACCGTCCCCAGCCTATAACGTTGCAGGGGGTTGTTGTGGCCAAAGTGCAGGACTCAGCACTTGGACTTATTAAACTGCATCTTGTTAGA
>VZUI01076663.1:0-28383 GCA_013401135.1 Cettia cetti
AAGGAAGGAAAGGAAGGAAAGGAAGGAAAGGAAGGAAAGGAAGGAAAGGAAGGAAAGGAAGGAAAGGAAGGAAAGGAAGGAAAGGAAGGAAAGGAAGGAAAGGAAGGAAAGGAAGGAAAGGAAGGAAAGGAAGTTCTGTGTGACAAATTTCTAAAACATTTTCTAGATACAAGAAAAGCTCCCAGCTCAGATACATTTATAAGCACTATGCATTCAACAATAGATATTAAAAATATACAAGTAATGCAATAATTTGTGAACCAAGGGAAACACTGGCATTTCTTTGAAATAGTTTGATGCATGTTTTAACTATGCCTAATTTAAAACATTTCAAGCCCAAGTAATAAAAATGTCATACACAGAATTTGTTTACTGTATTACTGAGTTCATCTTGGAAGCTGGAGAAAAGTCTTCCCTCTTTCCACATCATACCAGGACTCTTTGGATGAAATACAAAAGTATAAAAACTTAACTTAATAATATTTAAGTTTGAAGAGTTTTCTTCTTTGTCAATTGTTTTCATAAAATTTTGTATCAATTACTGTTTAAAAGAAACATGGTGTCCAACTCCTATACCATTTGTTCATCCCCCTTGTCACTCAAAGGAAAAATCACAGAACCACCCAGTAACCTGGTACAAATGGCAAACCTTTTTCCCTGATGCCTTGTATTCAGAGGTCAGTAGTGGTGCAGGGTGGGATTAAGGTAAATTTATCCAGTGTAGAGTCAACTCAGTGGGACCAGTTCCCATTTACCTAGAGACCCTTTATAATGTTGTGCAGGGTAAGAGGCTTTAAATTACATGCATTTGCAACCACGTTAAGGTCTTCTGTACAAATGAGAATCATTTGATCTGAGCCTCTCCAGTAGCTACAATCAGGCATTGGATCAGGCAAATATGCCTATTATTAACCAAAAGTATTAAAGGTCCTCCTCTTATGAGCATTACAATTCCACAACATGAATCACGATCTTCTTCCTAAGAAAGAATGAAAAAGAAATGTGTGTGCTGTCCCATTTGCACATTGTTCATATCTGATTTTATAGCAGCAATTTCTCAAGACTTCCATGAATGGGCAGGACAGCACAGATATCCTGTTCCCTTACATGGCTGACTAGCAGACTGTAACTGGTTTATTGCTTACTCACTCACAGTCACTTTTTAGCAGGGAAAAAAATCTTTATTCCTTTCATTTTTTGCAATCCCAGTGAAAAACTAAATGTGTAACAACGTGATGTATTTGGCCTGCTCCCGTTAAAGTTAAATACAGCCTTTTCAATTTACACTTCCGACAGAAGATATGTGACAAATGACATAGTAATTTTCTTATTCCTTCATGTTCATAAAACATTGATAATATGATTTTTACCTTCCCTTTGTTCTCAATTAAATGAAATGTTCCAATACAATTAATGTGTTCTTGCAATTTAGTTTTTCTTTAGAGGTTTCTCTTGCCTCTGATTAACAGCATTTTCTATCCATTCTGAGAACCCCCAACTGCTATTCAGAATGTTTCATTATGCCTGGCAGCTATCAATACAATTGTGAACCAATATCATTTTAATTGTTTCACTAATAACTTGTTTTAAATGATTCAACAGTCATCAGGAAAGATAAGTGCTCTTGTACCCTGCAGGCTTGTAGGGATGATGGTATGAGGCAATGTAACAGAGTGCTGTATCAGAATAATGAAACCGTATGCACAAGATAATGACAAAGCACTTGCATTGCCGTAAAGATAAATGAAAACAGTAGATCTTCTTTTCATTGTAATATAACATCCATTTCTATCTCCCATCTCAATCATTAGACTTTCCAAACAGATTACTACACAAATACACATATGCAACATGTCCCACAATAATAACTGCGTGCTCCCATCTATCCAGGCAGATGGTGAATGATGGCATTAACGAGCTTTACAAATGCTCTTGTTAATTAACAAAAATTGTTACTTTCTCATTTGAGGGGGGCTTATAAATTAGACTTAATTACACTAGATAATTGCAACTGCCAGCTACTGTGCAACTCGCTCATGTTCTGTTCTTTCAATGGCAAATCAACAATTGCAACCCTTGCCTATTTGTGTAGATGAATTTAATAAGCAAACAGCCCTTTTATGTTAATGGTTTACTGGCATTCATGGGTTTGGCAGGAGAAATGTGCTGGGGGAGGGTTTGCTAATGGCAGCACATAATCATATTAATTAAAATATAACTGCCATTTAAAGATTTGTAGTGTAGAATTAGAGCATGTTGGGAACTGAGAAAATCAAGCTAGAGTGCATATTAGCACCATTACTCTGTGCTCTCCGCACAGCAGTCAGCAACCTCATGTGTCATAAATGTAATTTATGAGTGCTGTTTTCTTTGAAATATGTGTTTTTAGTTCACTCATTAGAATGTAAAAATTTGCAATGTCTGCTTCAGAAGGTTCAAAATAAATTCACTTAGAGCTGAGACCCATGATCTCGTTTTAACAAATCCCTCAACAATGAATTTTTTTATTACTTGTATAATTTCTTATTGTAAAACCAAGCATTCTGTTCTTTGAAGATGGATTCTATGTTTTATTGCAAATGTAAGTCACACTATCACTAAAAATTCTATATTATTATGCATTTTATAATTCAGTATCATTTTTATGTGGGCCTTAATAAATACAACCCCTTTCTTTTTCATTTGGCTTTGGAAAAAATTAGAGAAAAAAATTACCACTTTATATTTGGTCATGTAGAAATGCAGTGTCAAAAAAGCTTTTGAAAGCTTTGGGGTTTTTTTGCTTTCCTGGATTCCCTTATCAATTTACAGGCACATTTTTATCTAAATCAATTCCACTTATGCAGCTTCCTCAAAAACGCTGAGATGTATTTTCTGTACAGTGTAGTTACTTATTTGCTGGCATCCCTGGGAATGCAACTTCCCACAAAGTCCCTCAGAGAGAAAACGATCCCTGGAATTAGAGGTATGTGAGTGACAGTAGGCAAAAAATTGGAATCAAATTAATTCTCTAATTTCTAGCAGTACAGAGGCAGCATGGCATATTATTTATGCATATATATGTGTATTCACATGTGTTATATAATGTTATACAAATGTTTTGTGTGTGTGTGTGTCAAACATCTGTATAACAGTATCTTCAACAATGCATCACAGTTTAAAAGTCATTACTATATTGTGTCATCAGGGATTATCACATTGTCTTTCCAAACTGCAGAAATCAAAAACAGCTGAAATCCCAAATATGACATGATTTTGTAACTTGTTTTAATATTTGTTTGCTTGTTTTATTTTTTCTTTATAATGCAGATCTGAAAAGTGCACCAAAGAGGAAATCCTAGTCCCTCTGGAACCAACGACAAAATCCCATCACCTTGTGAAGGGTGCCTTAACTCTCAAGTTAAGAAAATTCTCAGTAAAATGGAAGTGTTATGGTACCCACAGGATTTTCGGCCTTACAGGCTGACAGCACAGAATTGGAAGTGGCACTTCTGTCTCTTATTATTCCAAAAAGAATTGTCACTGGGGAATATTTCAGCATCTAGCAATCAGGGACTTCTGATTCTTCAGCTGTTATGAGAGATATTGCTGTCTTTTCACAGATGACATTAGGTGGAATAATTTCATTTTCAGCCCCCCTACCGCCCCCAAATATGCACCCTAATATCTGTATCTTATCTGATGTAATTGACATGACTGTAATGGTTGTTTATAAGACTGACTCTAGATCTGACAATATATTCCAGTGTTTTGATATTATCACTGCATATTATGATACAGGCATGATGGACAACCACTGACAGATATTTGAACAATTACAGCGTATTTTATTGACAATTCTACATTGTGAGTATACATTAATTATAGTCGAGACTATATCACACCACCAACAATGATACTACTCAGGGCACAGCTGAAATAAAATCTTTATAAGCTAATGTACTAAAGTGGAATAGTTATGAGTAAAACTGGAGGTCTGCATTTCTTTGTTCTAAGTTAGTCTGTGGTGACGAACATAAAAGAGACTGCAATTTTTATCAAGTCTGCAATATATATATCTATTAACCAAGGTGTGTTCTACACTGCCTAGTCATCAACAGGGCTCTTGCAAATGATCTTTACATTATAAGCAAATGAATTTCCAACATTACATTGATTGCTTCAGAAGTTATCTGCTGAAAAGAGGAAAGTCTGGGACTGGATGTGATGCCTCAATAATAAGCGTGTCCCAAACCACATCCACTCAACATGGAAAGCAAGGATTTGTCTTTTAGCTGACCAGGACTTATTTTTCTCTCTGTGACAGTGAAGATCTCCACAGTTTTAGAACTGATGATTTTCATTCCATATGACTTCTTGATAACAAAGAGCCTGATTCAATGTCCAGTGAATATAATACAGGTGAGAGGAATCATGGGAAATCAGAAAAAGCTTTGAATAGATTGTCCGATCAGTCTTAAAGTTTCAGCAAAGAATTTCCTACTCTAAGAATTGCAGATAAGCCACCTTATTTTTATTTTCTTCTTATATGCTCTTTTGCCAAAAATAATAACTAGCTGAATTGAGTTTATGTGCAGAAAGTCTTCACTGAAGAGTGTCCTTACAGCAGAGGTGAAAAATGTATAAGCTGGAGGGGAAAAAGCACATTCTGATGCACTCAAATGCACATGGACTGCCTAGTCATGGTGCCCCTGTAGATGGGTGAGTGATCAGCAGAAGAGGCCCCTGAGGAGCTGGGGCTCAGGAACAGGCAGCCAGCAAATAGGGCAATGGGCTGCAAAGCAGCAGACTCTCAGGAGCTCAAGGCAGGGGACTGGGCCTGGAATCCCTGAAGTAGGCAAGGGGAGCAGGCTGAACTTTCAAATCCACCCACCATACAGGCACTCTGTGACAGTAATCCCCATCATAGTGATCCCTCCCAGATTTGAGATCCTGTTCTTCCACATTAGAATTTGCACACTGTCCGTAACCATAGGCCACAAGCTCTGAACCTTGTACTGCATCATGATGGAGGGTGTTTCTTTCTTTGCTAAGCTCAAAGCAGTCTTTTCCCAGCTCTCAAGGGTGTGTTTCTCTAATGGCCTGTGGTCCTTATAGACCTTGGCCTCTGTGTTCAGGCTGTGCCCATATTTCCAAGGCCTTTGCTGTTATCTCGTATGATAACAGCAGCAGACACCTGGTACCAAACTCTGATTCACACAACATGTTCTCATAAACAGCTGATAACAAACCTAATAGGCCAGTTAGGGTAAATAGGGTGTTCCATAGTTAGAACAAGGTAAATTCAGCACAAAGTCTGTGGTCTGTTACACAAAACATAGATTTTACTGGGTCACAGGAGAAGAAATTTATGGAATTTTTTTCCTGAGTATTTTTTTCTTTTCCCAAAAATTAACAAAAACACCAGCTGGAAAATTTACTCATTCTGGAAAAATACAAAACTCCTGGAGGCTGATAAGAGCCTGATAAAACTCTTTAACTGATAAATTATACAACACTGGAATCCTGTAATTCAAGACAAGAGAGGCAGTTGTGCTTTCTTTCCATGTGGTTTGTGTCAGTTTTCATACTATTGAGGCACAAAATTATTTGGTCAGCTTGGTTAATTTTTCTCGCCTAAACATCAGTAAAATCTGATTACATAAAGATGTGTCACTGCATGCCTTTATCAAGCTAAATGCCAGGCTAGTGACATGGGAAGATGGACTGTAAAAGGCCAGCATTTCCCAACGGTGTCATTTTCTTCTACAATGGGGGTTATCAGAAAGAGGGAGGTGCAGTTTTTCAGAGGAGAAGACATAAATCCATTATCATGGCATTCATTCTAAGTAAAAACAGCCCTCTTCTTCTGTTACCATTTCTTCTCTCACTAGACAGACAGCACAGCTGGTTGAATAAACTTTCTGCCTCCTGGAACTCTGCTGGTCAGTACCATGTACCTACCTCTGCAGTCTGGATAATGAAACAATAGCAGACAGAGCCACATCCTGCATATAAACAAGTTGTCCAGAAAACTCCTCTTTTATGACTTCAGATCAGTGCTGCCCACATTTTCAGCCGTCGATAAGCAAGTGGTTTCTTCCTCACAGCACTGAAATGCCACCTGAGTGAGAGAGGTGACTCACAGAATTACAGAATCATAGACCAGCCCAGGCTGGAAGGGACCTTGAGAGATTATCTAGTTCCTGTACAGTCACATCCAGTATGAAAACATCCAGTATGGAGAATCTTCCATATCCTTGGGGAAGTTATTCCAATGAATGATCTTTTTCACTGTAAAATATTTCTTTTTTATGTTGAGATAAAATCTCTCCCTGTGCAACTTGTCTTCATGTGAGTTCTGAAGAGAGAGACTGTCCTCTTTATCTGTCCTTTAAGTCCATCAGAATATTGTGATGAGGTATGTCTTGAGCTTTCTCTTCTCTAGAGTGCAAAGACCTGCTCCTTCAGTCTTTTTTCTTTCAGTCCTTCAACACTGTGTCCCTCCTTTGGGCTTTTTCTTTGTCTGTATCTTTCTTGCATTGTGGATACCAGCCTGATGAGAGGTGAGGAAAGTGGAATGATCATGTTTTTCTCTCTTCCAGTAATGCCCCTGCAGATGCAGCCTAGGGTCTGATTCTCTTTGTTGCTGCAGTACTGCACCACTGATTCATGTTCAGCTTGCTGTTGTCCACCCAGACCACTTTCAGCAGGGTTGTTCCCCAGCCCACACAGGGTTTAACCTTTTTGGTTGTTCAATCCCAGGTGCAGGACTTGGCACTTATCTTTGTTAAGCTTTGTTCTGTTTTTCCTTGCCCTTTCTTCCAGCCTGTCCAGGTCCGTCTGTAAGAGAGTTCTCCCTTGTGATGTGTTCAACTTATCAGCCACTGTGACGCCATCAGCAAACCTGATAAGATTTAAGTGCCATCATCTGGGTCATCTATGAATATGTTGAACTCCTTGGGGCCCCGTATCAATCCCTGGAGCACCCCACTTTTGACACTCTGTCAGCCAGAGTGAAAAATATAGACTACTACCCTCTAAGTGCAACCTGTTTCATAATATTCTACTCATCCTTTAGACCACTCATCCAACCTGTATCTTGCCAGTTTGTCCAGGAGAAAGCTGTGGGAAACAGTGTTGAAGACTTTGCTGAAGTCCAACTAAAAAACATCGACTGCTCTCTCCCTATCTACAGAAGATACTATTTTGCAGTAGAAAGTGATTGAGTTAGTTAAATTATTTACTCTTAATAAATACTTTATACTTATACTTTAACTAATCTCTCTAAGCTAATCCTTTGCTCCAACTTGCAGAAAAACCTCAGGTAACAACCACCACTACCTTCCATGACAGTTGGAACATAATCTAGAATAGGTTTTTTGCTGGTCAGTTTTGACTTCGTATTTCTCTAATAAAATGTTGAGAGAATCAAACTTTCTTTTTTTTTTTTTTTTCTTTTTTTTTTAATTTAAAGCCAGAGATTACCAGAGAATAACTTCAGATTTGCAAGCATAAATTTCTTTGTTATATGTTTCTCATTTGGAGAGGTGGACTCTTACTTTGACTACCTGTAATGCAAAACCCTTAGCTTTGTACTGTCCAATAACAATTGTAAAAAGCCTCCACTAAAGAAACCAAAACCCAGTTATCCACTCCATGAATCAACAGCAAAAATAACACAGAAATCTTTTAATCAACAGATATCCAGACAGAAAAGATTTCCTAGACAACCTTACAATGATTTTGGTAGTTATACTGGCAACATTCCTAAAGATCATCTTGGAATAATTAAATGTCGGCAAGACAGCAAGAACAACACCTAACATAATTTCCTTAATTCCCTCCTCAGCTATAGGTCCTATGCAGATGATTTCCAGACAAGCACATGTAACTGGACCCACCCTAAGTTACATGGTGGACAAAGAAAACAGTAAATATGAATATGAACAAACAGTAATTTAATACATATATTAAGGTTAAGCTATCATTTCTTTCAGTCAACAGAAAAGCAAATCCACAAACAAGAAAATGGATTGCTGGTAGAGACTTCTGCTAAGTGGCTAATTAATACCACTAAATTGAAAAGCATACTTAGTGTAAAGGAGGATTCAAGGGGATAGAAGGAATATTATGCAAAAAATGTTTAACTTAATGTAACTATATACATATATGTAATGCCTAACAGTTACTTTTTCTGCAGGCCAAAAAAATTTTCTTCTGCACTGCATTGATGAAATGTGAGAATTAAATCTGGAGCAAAAGTTTCTTGTAGCTGCACTTTTTTCCAGATAGCTGTGTGAAAACTTATGGTTACTGCAGTTACAAGCCTTCCTCTTAAATGAGATTTCCTTAAAGGTGAAGAAAACTAAGTTTGGTGGAGCTTTCTTTTTAGTTAAATAGAAAAAAATCTTTGTATTTCTTAAAAAAATTTTGCTTTATCACAAATAAAGCATTGCTATATTGACAAAAGTAAGTGTCTGAAAAACGGCAGATGCAGCTACATATGGCTTATAGGCTTTTATTGTAATAATCAAGAAATTATGTAGCATACATAATGAATAACTAAATACCAGTATTGAATATGCTTTCTACCCCTTTTTCCAATACAGCCTATTGTATATTTTTCTTCCTGCTTTTTAAAAAAATTATGTTGTAGCTGAATCTGGCAGAGGAATAACAGTGCTGATATTACCTGCAGACATCTTTGGTTGGCTTTTTCCCTCTTGCTTTGTGGTGCAGTTCCAAGCTCTGTCAGTATCAAATAGGTAAAGGTACCCAGTGGTGCAGCTGTTTCTGGTCTCCTAGGTTATAGACTTCGTTCTTAAATGAGTGCATCTCATTTTAGAGCCCTAATCATTGCAAGACATATCTGTAAATATGGCATAGGTCAACTCTTGATTTGTATGGAGTGTATGGCTACTACACAGAGTTCAGCTGGTGGTGATACTCTGTAAACAGCTGTAATGACATTGGGTTTGGACACCCCTCTCAACATCCCCAGTCCCACTAATCTCCTGATGAGTGATTTCCATTTGTTCATGCATTGTCCACATCTTTCATAAGTCAGAATTTTAAACAAAGCGCTCAAATATATTAGCAAACTACTGTATCTCCCAAGTCGCCCATATTTACTTCCAAGCAAGGGCCTTTGATAGAAAAGAGTATAAAGCTGATATGATGCCTAGAAGTACTCTGTCCTGTGTTTGACATTTGCATGGAGTTAAAACAAGCAGCTGGAGAACATCTGAAGCATTCCCAGCTACACAGCTGTAAATGAGCAATATTTATGCACGAGAATTGTTTTGGTCAGTTTTAACTGTCTTTTAATAAAAACCTACTAAAATCACCTCCTAAAGAAATGTGATCAGTGTTTTAGAAGTATTTTTCTCTGAGACACCCCAGTGTCTAGCATCTCTGTTAACTAGTGGCACATGATATAGTGAATGGTTCCTTCATATTTCCTATTCTTTCACAGTGCAACGTCAATCTGCAACGTGAACCAAGTGAAATGGAGTAGCTGTATCTCTATGACTTGCCCATGGTGTTCTGACTGAAATGCTTTGAAAGTTGTCTCAAAGGAATTTCATTCTAGTCTTTGGTTTCCTGGCATTTTGCCCATTGTACCATTGGGTACTGCAGAAAATTAAAATCAAAGCTAAACGCTGGCATTGTGACTGAAAGTTTTAGATTAAGTGAAAGATGCTGTTAAGCTGTTTATATCCCATAAATGGTGGCTTATTTCTTTGTAGAGGGCCACAGAGAATAAACCAGAATTCCCCTTTTTATTGACGTCAGTGAATGCAGTTTTCATCAGGGCTGGCTAAAGTAAGAAATGTCCTTGTCATAAAATTATAGCAACAAGAGTTAACATAAAATCTTGTTTTCCAAGAATAGCTAAATAAGATTTAAATTATTAAATCATAAATATTTCTATTTTATGTTATTTATGCTCTTTATGAACAGCAACTAAAATTATGCGGACAAGAGAAACTCAATGAAGGAAAAAATTGTTCTACTTTCTTATGACATCTGTAAAACTCATCAGCTGTTAAAGCTTTCTATTCACAGTAGAACCATCTACTATCTATAGCCACACAAATAAGAAGCAATTAGGAAGAAACAAAATCAATTATAGAGCTTTTTAAAATACAGCTCTGTACTTTGTATTTCTTAATCATCAAACCATTTGAAAGAACTTTTTTATTTCAGAAATAAGCACATTTTCAATCACTGAATTACAAATATTTTGTAAGGCATTTCTTTTGATTCACCTCTTCCATATTCTAATAGGTACTTTACAAAATGAAGTATGCTATGTTTTTATTTTCTCCACTAATTTCTTCTTTACGTTTTGGTTTTCAAATGCTGGTGCTTCTTGAAAACTCTAATCTGAAGATTTAAAAGACTGGAATTTCAACAAGGAAAAAATGGAAATGAACAAAACAAGCTTCTATGGAGATCTGTATCTAAAGAATGATACAGAAGATATAGTGAATATTTTTAATGTCTCTGTCTCATTGCACAAGAAAAAGGGAACATTCAGGGATAGTGAAAGGCAGCAATTTCAAAATTGACACAGGGAAATATTTTCTTAATCTATGCATACAAGACATTTTTAGGCCCAAATTTAAAATGCGACGATTTTATACAGGTGATAAATCTATCCATAGGTTATAACAGTGAATATGTAAAAACAAACAAACAAACAAACAAACAAACAAAAAAACCCCAAACCCCAAGGATAATGATTTGGAAAAGTTCTGTATTTTAGACACGGGACCTAAGTTCCCTTCACTTTCCTCAGAGGCATCTAGGACTGTTGTTAGGCAGAAAGGTACACTGGATGAACTATAAGTCTTACCCAAAACATCCTTGCAAGTGATTCTGCAAAACAGAAAATCCACTTCCCTACAACTGCAATTACCTTAGTTGTTGCTACAAATTAGAAACTTCATGTAAGATATCATATGGCTTCTTAGTGAGAACATGCATGAACACACAAACATTTTCATTCATTATTGCTCTGAAGTGCTGAAAATGAATCACTCTTACATATACATTTTGCATTGTGGAACACTAACCCATGTCCTGCTCTCACTTACTGGCAAGGAAGACTCACAATTGTCACATAATGCAACAAATTTTCATCACTCATTCTGAGCCATCAAGTGAAAAGGAGTTTGGTGAACAACTTCATGCAGCCCAATCTGTTGAAGGATATCAGGGTAAAAGTATTTCTGACCAAACCAAGCCTAGAACATCTGTACACTATGTAATAGTTTCTTAGAATAATTTCTCTAGATTGGAGATGCAAACGAGATCAGACATTTTTGATGGTGCAGAAGAGGCAAATCTCTAAGCAATGGGACACTGACTTCTCTGGTCACAGAAAAAAGGACTGAGTCATACGATCTACAGATTCAAATCTTGTAAACTTTTCTACCTACTCGGGTTTTTTGAACTTTTTTCCACAAAATTCATGATTTGGCATAACACTATTTTTTAAATCTCATAATAAATTTTGTAGATAGGCAGATAAAACCATGGAAAATAACTCCCCTTGTGAAATGTTAGCAACTCGAACTGTCCACAGAATTAATTGCCTTGCCTACTTTTTAGCAGATAACACTAATGCTAACACAACCCTTCAGTTACATCTCTAAAACTGAATAATTACTTAGCGCCTTCCACTTCAAAATGGGCTTGCTACTTTTGTGTCAAGGAAGTCTGGAGGTAACAAATAATCAGCCCAAGCATTCAACATTATTGATGGTGTTGAAAATATTGCTATTTCTAAGAGAAAAATATTAAAAGGCACACATCTCTTAAGTATTATGGTATTTTATCATTAAGAATTAATTTTTTTTACAATTGAATTCAGAGTTTTTCTTGTACACTGCTCTTGTTTATGCTGTTTGCTGTTTAGGCGCCAGACAGAATTCATAATAAAGGCCAAGTCAAATAATTTGAGATGTGAAAGTCTAGTAAAGGCAGATGTCGGGTGGAGACCTTGGCTTCTGCAATATTCCACAGGAAGAATACCAGAGTGCAACTATAACTAGTAGATAGCTACCTCAACAAAAGGGCAAAATCAATAGATTTGAACAAAAAGATGAGTTATCCCTTCAAGCACAAAAAACCCCAGACATACTGAGCAATTAAAAGCTGAAAAAATTAGGTGTCTTGGCAGACATAACTTTAGAAAATTAATTTACGTTTGGGATTACACAACGACTAAGTATGCTTTTATGGAAACATACTGGTTAACAGCTGCCACATCCCATGGGATTTATGTTTGAAAGGGATCCTTCTAAAATAACTCATATGACCAATATGACCAAGATTACTTGGTATATAAACTGATCCATATTCTCATTATATTTTAAAATGTACTTTGCAACAGTTTGCCCTGATTACCATTGACTTTAAATTAATTCTTGGGAAAATGATGAAGATAAAAAGTTTTGGCTTTGGGATCAGGGCCAAAAGACACTGATGAACATATTAGATGATGAGAAAAAGAACAAAATGCTACAGAAACAATTGCAAATAAGACAAAGCCTAAGGAGGCTAGTGAGAAGGTAGTTCTTTAAGTTGGAGGAAAGAAATATATGTGGAAGCTTTGGAGAGGCCCCAGTTCATAACGATGTTGATGACTGTAAGGAAATTGATTTGATGACAACTTTTTCTTTTCATGTATGTGTAAATTTTAGTGAAATTACACTTGGCTGAAGAACCTAAAGAGTTCTGAGACACTTCATCACTGCACATTCCTAGCCATGTTTAGATTTCTTAAGAACCGGCACATTTCCATTTGCCTTCCATGTACTAAATTTTGCCAGATTTCATGAAAGTAGAAGAAATCAAAGTCTGATGGAAAATTCTTTAGTAGTGCAATAAATTCTGTGCCTCTAAATTTAATGAAAAAAAAATCTAATTAAATGCCCCACAGATTACCTTAGGTGTCAAAACATACCCTGAGATGTTGGCATTGCTTAGGATAATTGAACGAAATTTGAGAGGTGAAAGATTTTTTTTGGTAAATTAATTGTTCACTTAAAAATTCTTCTTCAGAAGAGCCAAAACTGTTCATGAGTTCTACATAGATTGAAAGGCCTATTTTAGATGAGACAACGCTGACAAAATGAAACAGTTGCTTACAACATGTTCAGAACACTGAATTTTCTGAGACACTTGTTTCTGAACAGGTTTAATAACTAAAGAAAGATTTGGCTTCAAACTCATTTATTCTCTTCTCTGCTTTTTCTCCCCTTCTTTTATGACTTCAGCACTTTAGTGACTTAAACCATAGCCAGATTTAAATGTCTCATCTGCCTCTGAAGATCTAAAAATACAATGTTTGCTGCTTTCTCACAATAATGTCTTCTCTAATAGTGTATGTGTGTTTTCAAGGAAGGTTATCCTTTGTATCACTTGCTGATATTAATCTGTCTTGAATGATTTGCCTGACTACTGACTGACCCCTTCAGTAAGTGCATGTAAGCCAGGAAAGGTATTCAAATTCACAGTTAAAATTTAAGTGGAAGACTTAGTATTTGGGCATGAATATCAGGCAATACTTCTGTGCTTTGAGCCAACAGAAGTATTTAAATATTGCCCAGAAATAGGACATTGATTTCTGGCTTTATCCATCTGTTAGGGAAATACATTTCAGATTCTCTCATTCCAGTCTGTTTCTCAAGTCAAAAACTCAAGTCTTACCAAGAATTTCACAAAAATTATGAAATGGTGACAAGATAAAGGCAATATATTCTTTATGGATTTCTTTCCAACAAGCTGTGCATTGTTCCAGCAACACAATTCCCCAAAAACTTTGAGTCAACAGAATGTGAAATAGCAACTGTATAGGACTGAAAAGTAAGGAGCAGAATTGTCTAAGACAAAGAAAAGAGAACTGATTACATATGATGTCAAAGCCCATGTATTTATGCATCACAGATCTCTGTATTACCTCATATCTGTTTCTTTAAACACAAAACCCATTTCTCACCCCCTTGTTTTTGTAGCTTGTGGCCTAAGCTTCCACTGTTTTATCTATATATATGTATTTATATCATACTGTGCAGGACTGAAGATTTTTTAATTTTTTTTTACAGTTTTAGGATTTCAGAAAGTGAGCTTCATCAATTACAGTTTTGAATATTAAAAATTTTTTTCACTTATATATTCTCCAGCTAATAATGTCTTTCTGCTGTGACTGAAGTACATTTTGCTACAGCAGCATGGAATTTCATTTACTCCCAAGAATCCTGTTGACTTATTAACAGGGATATGTCCTTAGGTTGCATTAATGAAGTTCTTACTATAATTTGCAGATGATTAGACAAGTGTCTTTTTGCTTCTTCATCTTTCTTTACAGTACATGTAGTCTCACAGTGCCTAAAATGATATTCATAGATAGACATTTTAAATCCTTTTTCCTTTCTTTTGACTCAGACTTTTTTATGTGCATCTATTCTCCCTCTTTTTTTTTTTTTTTTCTTTTTAATTGTACATGGCTGGTTTTAAAGTGGGTAATTATTTCTCACTGTGGTGCCTCTAAATACTTTAGAAGGTTTTCTCTAATTCCTTTAATACTCAGAGAATCACAAACACTGCAGGATCCACTAAGGTTTTAACAGTACAGTGAATCTACTTACAGGAATAGCTCAGAAAAAATGTATTTGCTGTGCACCAAATAAAAATATGCATACCACTCCAATATCCCTAAATTTGAGAGCTGTTTCTGATTACTGATTGAAAATTCCCTCTGTTCTTCATTAAAGACTGAGATTCTTTTAAAATGCTTATTTACGGTGGCAGTCCTAAGGGGCAGGCTATGTATTTAACTGCCTACAGCTTCAAATCTCTTTCAACATGAGGCCAAGTCTGTGTTAGGTAACTTGTTGGGTGAGTGGTGCCACATTCCTGCTCTGCCTATGGGATAAAGTAGCCGTGGCACAACATGGCTCATTTGTTCCTAGACTATCATTAGCATTAATGAGCTTTGCATGTATACTTCAAGGAGAGGAGAGGCAAATCATAGCTTCTTAGGCTCAGTGTTTCCAGGGGTCCTCTCTGTGGCTGAAGTTTGTTCTTTTTGAGCCAAATCTTGCATGCCTGTGAAAAGCTTGAGTAAACAGGCCATGTGCAGGCCTTTATGATGGACTGGGAGCTGGAATACACACACACACACACACACACTCCAGACTCAAATATGTCACTGCTGCTTATGTGAGGCAGCAGCAGTTCCCTCCTGTGGAGAGGGTATCTATAAATATTTTCCTTGACCCTGTCCCTTTGTCAGACTCAGCCCTTTCTTGCAAACCCTATAAATCTGCTGTGAAGACATATGCCATCAAGCAGGGTGAATGAGCAGCAGGAACCCTCCTTCATGACCTTTCCTTTGCATGACTTCTCTGTCCCCAACTAGCTGAACCATTGTATTCAGGACCCTCTTCCCTCAAAAGGAAGGGTGTGATTATTTTGGAAGGAAAAAGCAGAAACCAATGCATAAAAAAGAGACATTCATGCAGAAGGCTACATCATAAGTTGTTAGGTGAAAATATAAAATACCAGAGCATAATATCTAAAGTAACTGAGATTTTTTGTTCATAGGATGATTTTCAAAAAGCAGAAAATTAGAGCCCACATACTGCATTTTGTCCTGCCACACCATTTTACCTTTATGTGCTCCTTTTGTCTGCGCTGGAAACAAGAGCACAAACACTTTTCAGTATCATTAGCAGAGGGGAGTATGGGAGGTGTTAATAAACATAAAGCTCAATTAAGGACTTCAAATTACTGACTAGTTCTCTGCCCAAAGGGTAATTCAGACCCTGCTCAGACTGAAAACTTGTATTCCATCACGCAACATGCAGCATGGTCACTTCTGTATCCATATCAAGGCCCCTATTTCCAAGTGCAATATCCTCAACTGTTTCTATCTCTTTGCAATCTTGATAAGTGTGGGTAGGTGCAAACAACTGTAGGTCTGCAATTGCAGCATGGCGATTTAGGCTAGATTGCATTTTTTTCCTGTGAGGCTGTAATACAAGGGCTATCTTTTCCTGATTTACATAAAATTAAAAAAAATATTTTACCACCTATAATTGGAGTTACACAAGGTTGAAAATATCTTGCAATTTAAAGCTAACAATTTCTGATAGGCAGAGAAACAGGTGTTTGACTGAACTCTGAGGAATGTACATAGAAATAAATGGAAAAAACATAGGGAATAAATTCAACAGCTGGCAGGCCTTTCTCACTTGATGGAAGACAGAATCATAGGTAAATTCAAGCGTCTCCAGATTGCCTGGGTGCCCTCAATGTTTAGCAAATTATTTTGAAATTGCAATTACAGAACACACCTGTTCAGTTTAGCACAACTATTTGGAAGTGGTGAGTGAGACACCAAGTTTCAAATTTTTGTTTGGTCTCATTTAGGCTAAGCATTTGTTAACACATCTCTATTAGATCTGGTATGAGCTCTCTCTGTCCAGTAGCGGAATGGACCACTGGAGGAATTCTACTTGTATTAATAATTAAGCAAATGCTGCATCAAGGATGTTGGCAAAAGTCTCTTTCATTTCTATCCTAACAATCAAGCTACACACAGAGTGGCTATCATTTTCAAGTTACTTCTGCAGGACATTTTCCAGTTTGTAGAAACAATTCAATGGGGCATAAAAAAACCAACTGTCCAGCTCAAGATGTTGGGACACTCAAAAGGGTTAACAAAAGAGTTAAGCTGTATTATAAATATTACAGACTAAAAAATTAAGCTTAGCTTCCCCAAATCCTTTGTGAGGACCCACCAGTGGACCACTGTCTTCCTAGCTTTGCACATAAATTCAGAGACCCAGAAAACCCTTCAGAATACAACAATATTTGGATCAGGCACTTTTTTTGCCAAAGCGACAACTTTGACAAGTCAGTGTATTCATTGGGAAAAAAAAAATCATGTTGACAAAAAAATCTTGATCACTCTAATTGAAAACTCTGGCCTGGGCTGTGAATCTCTCCTTTGGTATGCAATTATAATGGGTAGCAGTCAACACAAAATCTAAACCAAAATCAAAACCACTCTGCATCTTCTCAAGTTCTGCTGCTTGAATTAAATTACTAGAGCCTGCTGTAAAACAATAATGATTTCTACTGTCAGAAACAATGTTTCAAACAGATGTGAACCACACAAAGCATATGTGAAAAACGTGTGATCTGCACACTAAGGTCACAGAAGCCATTTAGACACCACATGTGAAATATGTGAAACACATGTGGAGGCATGATGCAAATTCACATTTAGTTTGTCCTTTGGCAAGTATCAAGATCATAGGCTAAAAGAACTAAATCTCTCTGAGGCAAACTTTGTGCCTGTGAAACTTTCAATCTTTATAAAAGATTAACTTTTTAAGAAATTCCCACAGGGCAGACTTCTTAACCCCTCAAATTATCCATTGCTAATGCTGCCTGATATGTCCCTAGTGATGGAATACTCTTGTTACCCTCTTTCTTAATACCTACTAAAGCAAAAGGTTAACAGCTCTCTGCCATCTGCTGTTGAAGAGCTAATCCTCGGGTGGTAATGCTCTCCTCACCCAGTGGGCTTGCCTTGCTTTATTTGAGCATGTGGCAGTGTAGCACAGGGCACCAGGCAGGAGGAAAATCTTGTTGGAGGGAGCCTGAGGAGTTAGGAGTTGCTCAAACATTATGTTTAGTGGATAGTGATAATAATGCTGAGGATGTGGCTCAGGGTGCAACTCATCTCACCTAAACTCACACTCAAAATCGTTAGTCCTAAATCAGCGGTCCAGACCCTCCTGTCAATGTAGAGAGGCTACTCCACAAACCCCATTTACTGTAGGATGAATTAATTTCCAGATGGTAAAAATCAGGGGGCACATAGGATGTACCTGTGCAAGAAGAGCCCCAGCCCATGGGCCACACCACCCATCTCGTCTACAGAAGTGCAAAGAGACCCAAGCTTTGTTTCAAAGCAAAAATCTCAGCAGTGGGCAAGTGTCCCCATTGTGCAGGATCTACTCACAGCATCTTCAAAAGGAGTCTCTGACACACCCTGTCCCTGAAGCAGGGAGGGTCCTTCCAATGGGCTCAGAGCAATCAGGCCACAAGGAGAGCCCTGTGTGGAGTAATGTTTGGCTTTTCACACTCATTTTCTCTCCTCTATGTCCCTAGAAATCCTGTGCTGTGGGAAATTGAAAGGTCTCCACCCTCCTCATCTCCTCAGCCACTTTTTCATCGTCTCAGCTGCACCACATGTGAGCTTGATAAAGTCAGAATTCATGTAGCTGAGAAAAGCTGTCTCTGTCTTGCAACTCCTCTTTATGCAATGACCCCAGTGGAATGATTCCCAAGAATAAAGCTTTTTACATGGGAAAAAGTGTAAGAGATTCTGGACCATTTCTTTCATTGCCACTTTTCAAATGAAGCACAAAAGTAACTCTAATGGTAAAATGGGGATAACATACCTGGTCCTGTTCTAACTGAAGACAATGCCAGGCTCCCCTTTGATTTTAAAACAAGAAAAAATAAAAAAACACTTAACAGAAAAATACAACATATTAACAAAGAATTTAAATTTAAGGATAGCATTAATTTCATACAGATTCACATGCACCCACTGCTATCTGTCTCTTTCAGTTGTACATATTATGATACTATACTTTAGGGAAAAATTGTTTATGAAATATTCATGGCAAAACAAATAACATCCATAAAAAATCAATTATGAAGTCAATTTGATTATTATAATTTTTAATACATATATCTGAGGTGGAAAATGAAAAAATAACTAAGCCGTCAGCAGACTATTATAAGCTAGATAAGGATTTACAATACAAAATGCAGCAGCCATAATGCTTGAAGGATGATGTCATATCTTAATTATGTTAGCATTTAGTGGATATACATCAGCTCCACATCTTCAGATATTCAGAATTTACTGTGCCCTTTCTTTGACCCTGAGGGGGTTTTTTTAGACAAATGAAGTAGGAAGAACATATTCAAAGCAGATTTTCTTTCGATATTCACAAAATGACCTCAGACAACAGGGGCTCAAGTGAACTTTGGTTTTGGCTATTTTTCCATCTCTGCTGCTTGCTAAGAGTTTAGTATCACAAGGGACTGATGATTCTCAGCTCCTTTCAAGGATCTGCTCCTATACCATCAAAAGCCACATTGTTATTTTTTTTCTGTCAGTCTTGAGGGTGCTCAATATATCAAAAATTGGAGGACGGAAAACTGAAGATATTTTGGTCCTAGATTGGCTATAACTCTGCAGGACCATTTGAAGATTAAAAAAGGTAGCACATATAGACATATAGGTTTGCTGGTTTTTAGAAACAAGTCCATTCCATCATTCCTGTTTCAGTCTGTGAATGTACATAAGCACTTCCCAAAATACAGCCACTAGAAAACCAGTCTTTTCTTTGTAAAGAATAAATTTACATATTTAGTCCATTTTCCCATACATAAAAAAGATGCACTCTCTAAGACCATATCATATTTAAAACTTCTTTATTTCTTTTGAATAAGACTATTAGGGGAACAAGCATAGGAAGGACTCTTGCAAAAATCATCAATATCTGCTCTTAACTTTTATTTTTTAGGAGCTTGGCTACAAGCCCATAGAATTAGTCAAATCTTGTGTTCAAGGAGATTAATGAAGTTTGGAAAAGGAGCAAACGTGTCTGAACCTATTCCAGCAATTATATTTTTTGACTTTTGTTTAACAGAGACAGCTTTTCTTTCCAGAAAGGCTACAAAATGACATATATGAAATGGAACTACAGTAATTCATTGTTCTAAGACTGCTTTTCCCAAAGCACTATCATGACTTGTCTATCAGACACATTCTTTGCCTTGGGATGCAATGACACTTAACATACATACCCAGTATAACTGCTGCAACCATGGCTTTTAATTCCTGTGACTCCTAGCATCCCTTCCCTCGGATTAGCCCCAGAAGAGTTTTCCCACAGCAAATCTCCACTGCATTCTATTTCAAGGATTTGCACCCACCATCTACAGAAGAGAAAGAAAAAACAGGGCAGGAGGGGAAGGACTGTGGTTTGTGCAGCTCTGACCTCAAATATCATATCTGCTGTGAGATGGGGAAAGGTCAGAGGTGACTTTCTTGGCACTCTGTCTCTCAGCATGCCCCTCACTTCATCCACTTCCCATTATATTTAGCTGGGAAACAGCATATGCTTTGGATCCTTGTCACCCATGCCATTAGTCAGTAGTACTGCATAGATGTGGAAAAGAAAAATATGCATATAAAACAAACAGAGGTGAAGAAGGAGAGAGGAAAAAAATATATCCATCCAGCAATTCTTTCTACCCACTCTACAGACCCACCTCTGAGCTTGGATCTGAGAGGCAGGAGTGCAAATAAATGTGCTTCCATTTTCATTTTTTTATTTTTTAACCACACTGTGTTCCAAATGCAACTTTAATAAGGGTACTCTCCCTATATTTCCAAATAGCTTTGTTTTGTATCCATAGAGAGGGGGGGAAGAAGGGGGGTGGAAACCTGAAAAAAAGACTCCAAAGTGATTAACTCTGCGATAATGAAGTCCAGTTTTCTATGAAACACACGTCACGGAGTGAATTGCTGCTTGCTTTGATTTGTGCTTGAAATGTGAGACATACTGATTCCCAGATGGCTGTTTCATTGTGCAGAAAAGCAGAGAACACATACATTTCAGTTAACTTGCATATCTTTTCATTTATTCATATAATTGTGATATATATTCCATATTCCAGAATGAACCAGATGGTGAAGGGAAGGCTTACAGTGCAGCCACATTCACATTCAATAACCTTGGCTGTCTGCACCAAACTCTTTACTGTGCCAGGTGTTAACATTTGGCTGCTAAAATTTTGCTCTCTGGAACACACTGGGTGAAAGAATTCACAAACTCACATATTCCCTTCTTGATATGCATAGTAAATGCCCTGTCATGCTAATAAGAGTTGCAGGTACACATCAAGGGTGAAATGTGCACTCCCTCATAGAAGCCATATCTGATGCTACCATGATAAGATTTCACCATGACACGTTAAAAAGCATTTCTAATAAATAAAGCTTTGCATAGGAAAGACTGCAAGTTACATTTTCAGAAAAGTTCATGGGAATTCAGCCTGCACTCCTGTCTAACAATAACAGGAGTGGTGTGTGTAATTCCGCCCACAGAGCCGGATTAACTAAAAGGATTTATTTTCAAGCAGTGAAACTGCTAAATTCTGGTACCAGCAGCAGAACTGTCTGCCAGTATCCTGTAAGCCTTTATTTCCCTAAGGCCCGTACCATATGACATGTTTGGATGATGTTTAAACCATTCCCTTGTGTATGTTCATCTTATGTATTTTTATTATTCTTTTAATTATCTGCATATATATACTAATTCCAGAAAGTACAAACAGGCTCCACTGCCGTTTCTCCACCACACTTTATATTATAACATCACTCACGAATGCTAGTTACAAGTTTCCAGGCAGACATGCGGTTGATCTAAATTTGTGGGACAACAACATTCAGATATCTGCTTTCAATTTGTGTGCATGTTTCGCCCTGTTATTTTCTTTTTATGGTAGTATTAATTGTTACCAGAAGTCTGTATGAAATGACTGAGGATTCAAATGCTGGAATGCAGAGATCAGAAATGGCTGTTTCACTTGCTGTTAAGTGAAATGTGTTCAGTTAGTTTATTATTTAACTTGAGTATAACAGCTAGAGATCTGAGTTTTGGACACGGAAGAAGAGCCAAGAATCTTGTCTGACGGGCAAATTCAGATGGCCAGTGCTTATGTAGCCACTTAATTGCTTGGAACTACATATAAAGTCACAATTTCCAGAAGTACAGTCTCTGGAGAACTGTTTTGTTGTGTTTTTTTTATAATCACTGCACCCAGATTAGTGAGGGCTAAACACTGTATTAACAGAAAGAATGAGTGGCTTTATCCACTTGGCTGGATATCAAAATGGAGCTGTTCCATAAATGGCCTGATCCAGTACCCGCTGAAGTCAGTAAGAATCTTTCCATTGAGTTCAGCAGGCACTGGTTTAATTACTAATTGCAACACCAAAGGGATGAGTAATTCCAAATGCTGATTACCCGTCACTGAACTGTCTCTGCAGAATCAGTGGAGGGAGTCAGGTCTACCTCCAGGCAGGCGCCTGAGAAGCAACACTTTTTCATGTGTGTTAATCTATGAATGATTTTTAAAAAATAGACTGTGATTAAGCAGTGGTGCAGGTTAACACACATAAGGAAAATTTTATCCCAAAATCTTGGCTTCTCTGCTGCTGCTGTCCCTTACTCCAGAAAGACACAAGTTATCTAAAGATTTAATTGTAAGCAATTTTAAAAAGGTATAGGCTATCCAATGTACTGATTATACAGTCTAAAATTCTCCGTGCCCCATGGAATATGTGCCTAAATCTCCCTTGGAGGTAATTTTAGGAAACCTGATGAGGGCCTGGGGCTGCAGGAGCCAAGGAAGGGTTTTAGCCAGCATTTCAAGCAGCAGCCTTGTAATGTGAATCTGTCACTGGGGGTCTTAGGGTAGAACCCAATCAGGTGTAGGGGGCCCAAAGCTAGGACCTCCCACAGCAGCTATTTCTGTGCTTCATCCTTTTTGCCTGTTTGGACTATTCGCCCATCCCCTTGCCTCATTTAAGGTGTATTAATTGGTAAGAGTTCACAACAGGATCTAAGCATCAAGATTTATCTTTGCAGTGTGTCATAAGTTTGCTGCTTTACTGAGACTGTCTCCCAGGGAAGGAAAGGTAACATGTGACTGAAAAGTCACTTAATGTTACATACCTCAGAACAGGTAGGAGTCAATGTTGCCTATATAATCACAGCAGAAGGCTTGTAGCTACAGGTCTTAAATCCTACCTCTCTCCTTTGACACTGAGGGCAGCTAAAGTACAAACAACACAAATGTCTTACATTAGGTGTTAGAAATATCTCCTACCAAATACTATCCATCAACTGCACCACTCCAGAAATGCTGGCCATTTTGCTGTTGTCGCCTAGGACTAGAAGTCATGTTGCTCTTACTTGTGGAAATGACTTGCAAATGCAGGTATCCAACATGCAGAATGCATTTCTGTGCTTTACCACTATAGATAATGAAGGCAGTATGCAAATTTTGTCTGTGCACCCTCCTGATCTGATTCAGAGTGAATGGGAATACTGCCATATCAGGGAACCAAGTTAATGACAGCTTACACAGCTTCACAGAAAACTTCAGTTTTAAAAGGAATATAGACTTAGCCTTCTGTAAGTAAGACAGGTGTAAAATCAGTACCACAAATAAAGAAAAGGTAGAAAGTATTATCCCCAAAAGACACAAATTCAAAACCACATCTTCTGTTTTACTTAGGACAATGTTCATTTAGTGAGGCTTTACTCCAAGCATACTGCAAACCTACATTGCTACATGTCCTCCCATCATCATACCTATGCAGAGTCTAAATGCTGCAAATATATGCATCCAGGACAGAGCTCAATCACTTTCTCTCATAAATGACTGACAGGCTGATTGCATACAGGCAGCAGTCAGCCAAAGCTCTGGTAAGGGGCCATATGTTGCTAGGAGACAAGGCCTAATGGCATGGGGAGGTATATGCAGGGGAGGTGATGGAGCTGGGGATCAGGGCAGGGAATATAAAAAGAGGAAGACCATTTTGTTTTTATTTCTGTAGCATAACCAGTCGTAAAAGCCTCTCTTTCACATTCATACAGGGGGAAGGTCCATCTTTCTCTGCAAGTGTTGCTGTTTACCACATCCATATAGTCGAGGGAAAACTCATGATACCAAAAGTTCACAGTCCACATGTAAGTAGGCAAGTAAATTCAGACAAAGGGAACCATTTTTTCAAAATAGCCTTTTGTTTATTTATTTATTTTAATGTATATAAAATAACTGTGGGGTTAGAAATTGAGTTTTATGCTCAACTTAACTTGTAACAGTGGAAGCCTTTCAAAGGAGCTAAAGGTGGTAGTCTGATGCATAAAACAGGAAGACGGCTGCCGCCGTAAACAGTCATATTAGTGCTCTGGTTGACAGATGGACCAGCTGACTGTAAAAAAGAGAAGAAAGAAAAATGAACTGTGATGGATGCAGCAGCTAATTATCAGTGAGTCAAAAGACTCTTGTGATTGAGGTGGAAGAGTATTTGTGAGTTGCAGATGTACAGTGATTGTTCTTTAATTATTGCTATTACCATTTTAGAGAAGGGCAACAAAGTCCTGAGAAGAGAGTAACACAAAACAAAAAGAGGCATAATACAGAAAAACAGAGGGGAAATGGAGCATTCTGAGAATGAAATATATACTGTACTTTTTTTTCCTCTTTGAGATAGGGATGGAGAAGATAATAGTCATCTCTTCTGGTTATATCTTTAAAAGGCTCTTTGCTTTTGTGCTTTGTTCCTTTTAGAAATGCATAAGAGATGAGATGAGAACCCTAAAAAAAATGTACATTGCTCACTCCATTTAAAATTTAGCATTCCATTTGTGGCACTTTTCATTGTAAATGGAAAAATTCAGAAAAAAACCTTAAATGAAAAAAAAAAAAAAGTTAAAAAACCCATACATCTGTTTTTGACCTGTGAGCCTGTTTTGTGGATCACTTTAGATAGGAATGATACACTGTTTCTTTAAAAATATAAAAAATAAATGGAGAGCAAGAAAACTGTATCTATCCAGATAATAAACCAAGAACCATTACATGCTATATGGAAGATAACTGTATATTTTCCAACCAAAGAATCTGAAAGGAATTTTGTAAAAGTATGTTTGATAGAAGTATGGTAAAGCAAACATCAACAGAGGATCTTGTGGCTTGAAGAGAAGAATCATGAATATTAATTCAGGAAATCAACACAAGAGATGTACAGAGCACACTGTTCATTTAAAAAAAAAATGGAAAAAGAAAAGGTGATAAGCCACTGAAGTGCCAGAAAGAGACAGAGCAAAGGCAACAATAATGACATGATTCAGGTATGTAAATGAAAACACTCCTGGCAAGAAAAAGTAAAGAGAAGCTGATAAAAGTAACCTCTTTTAGTACTTTCTACTAGCACTGTGCCTTTTGCAATGTGCCACTTTAGAAAAGCTGAGATCATAGCAGATCTCTGAATGTAGATCAGGTTTTATCAAAGCCTTTTCCTTTGTCTGTATGTTGAACAGAGAGTTGTATTTTAACAAATGCAGAAATAATGAGGGTTTCAGATATCCAATGTAAGCACAAAAAGATACACTCCACTCTAATATTTCAAAGCATTCAGACTCACAACTGAAACAGCACTGAGGATACACAAAATTCCAACACGTAGTCATCAGGATTTCTGGTAGTAAGGAGTCTCTGCCAGATATTTTTTCTCCTTCCCATCTAAAAGGTAAAATTCTGCAGAAGTTTAAAAGTGGTGTGTAGGTATCTTGCTCACTTCCCTATATACAGCACATATGAATTGGCACTTTAAAACAAAATTTAAAAGACCCTCAGTCTATTTTAAATGGAACTAAATTTTTTGCTTTTCTGCATGACTATATATTATATCACTTTACTTAAGGACAGTACACCTGGTCTAAAGCACACATTTAGACATGCTATATCTCAATACAAAGATTAATATTAATTTAGTAAAATAAGTTGTTCCTTTGGGGACTCCTTTTATACCTCTTCCTTTGAATTCCAAGGCACCAAGAAAAATAACTATTTCAGTTCAGCATGGACAAATTTAACGTCTTTAGTTTTCATGAAAGCTTTTTGGGCTCTGTATTACTTTTCTCCATTTAAAATTTCATGTTTGCATGATGAGCAGCGAAGCAGTTGGTCTTTTAGCTGGCCTCTCAAAAAAGTTGTTTATATCCCAAAATCAGATGATGACATCTTGCCTGAGTTAAGTAATTCCAGCCTTTAGGAAATACTCTTTCAGTCCCTTGGAATTCCTTTTCCCTCATTCTGCCTTGCTTCTTCTGCTAATAGCCTTCAACTCCTTGCAACCTTCTCTTTCATCAGATTTCAGACTGGTATGCTTCCTGAAGATACAGTTTATTCCCACTGGAAAACTTGACTCAGAAATTTTCACATAGGATATGTAAAATATGACCTTTGTATCCGCATAAAGTACCTTTGTATCTATATATTGCAAAAGCACTATATCTGCCTAAAAAGGCAAATGCTACATCCACATAAAAATTAAATTGGCTGTTCATGGTGACACAGATCTGATCAGATGGTTTTATTTTTCTTTTTGACGCAGTTTTGCAACTAGAAACATAAGGGAGGTGCTTTAGTGAACATAGAAATGAAGCATATTTTGCAAAGCCACAGTCATTCTCCACAGTAATTTTTCATTAGTATTACTTATTTTTCATTGTTTGGAAAGTGAACACTACAGAAATTGTTCCATACTTGGTACTGAAAAAAATAAATCAGTTCTGGGTAATAATTCAGTAATACTACATCTACTACTGAAGGTTAGTATTATTTTAACTGAGCTCCTTTGTAACTTCTGAGGACATCTGTGAGATATTTAAAGCCTAAAAGTCCAAAATAGCTGGCCATGAGGTTACCCAAACCAGGTAACTGATATTGGTGGACTGGCCAGGAGGTGTGACGTATAAACAACTAATTTCTTGTTCCAGGCACCTGTCTTTTAAGAAAAGGCATTGAAAGAAGATTATTCTATGTGCCAGCAGTGGAATTTAGAATAGAAAATAGAATCAAAGGTCTTAGAAATGTATTTTTATGCTACTTTTTTTCTTGAGATTTGCACCATTGTGCCCTGTCTAGGCTGTTTTACAATGTTAATTTATCAGACGGTCCCTCATCCCATAAGTCATGGAGTAATGCAGCCATGAAGAAAGACACCCAGGAAAATCACAAACAGCCATATAAAGGCCAGAACCTGTCTATAAAAGCCAGCAGAAGTAGATGCTTAGGATGATAGGATGTATTTCTAATCAAAACAAGGAAACATTATTGCTATTGTTTAAGTAATTGTATTTTTAAGAAAATATTTATTTAAATTGTAACAGCTACACATAGCAGAAGCTGAACTGATTAAGGAAATAGGGATCCTATTTTATAGACTATACTTTCTTGGGGGTACAATTTTTTTCCCACAGTATTAGCAGAAATATCTACACTGGTAAAATTTCTGCGCAGCAGATTGGGCTTTGAGAGTTGAGCTTATTAGAATGAAACCTGCTAGTGGAAGGGAGAAATGGGAAACAGCTACAAGGGACAAGATAGAAGCGATGTGCATGCCTTCTATAAACAGACCAAGAGGATAAATGTCAAGGAGTGAAATAAACTATTTAAGATAAAGGAAAATGTTGGTGTTAGGAGATACACATATAAATTGTCTCCAAATGAAAGTAAACCATCAAAATAACTAGCATAACAAAGCACTGGTCTCACTGATCAATGGGAAACTTTACAATCTTAAATCCTGTGTTGTATATCATACCAAAAAGGTGTGGCAAGATTTCAAAATGCTCTCCTTTTGGCTTTCAAATAATGCCTTATCCTAGTAAATATTATTTTTTAAAAAGGCATAAACCAGACACTTGTTTGCACTTTGCCCAGCAAAGACGTCATTCCTTTTCCTTGTCATTGTCTTAGTTCTCCTTTTAATGATATCCAGCAAAAGTATGATCTGTGGTTACGAAGTTTGATTAACCACTTAAAGCAGACAGACAAACTTTATTGGTATAATATTTGCATTTCCATGTGTTGAGAACTCTATAACACAGACATCCAGTTGTCACTCATCATAAATCTGCAAAAGCACAACTACCATATTGCATGAATATACTTAAAGCTACAGTTACAAATCAAACTTTTATTGGTGCATCTATTTTCCCACTGAACAAAACAACTACAAAGCAAATTGAGAACTGCCAGGATACCATTTGAGCATTAACTTGGTAGCTGTCTCCCCACTGTGCTGGCACAGTTTTAGCTCTTCTTGCTACTCAAGAGTCTTGCAGCAACAAAGCCAACAGCTGTGTCCCAAAGGCAGTGGAGTTTGGCAGTTACACACCCAGATGACAACCTCTGGTGTATCTCTTTCCAATAGCAGCAGCAGCAGCGACATCTGGATCTCTTGAGGGTTTCTCTCTTGGCTGGGTCCCTCCCTAGCAGCTGTGGAACTGTCTCTGCTGCTGTCATGAGGCTGGGCTGCAGTGAGGATTACAGTGTTCCCTCCTCCTGCTGTGATTATGAGATTCCTCACTGTGTACTTCTAATCAGTCTCTCTCATCAATTATATTACAGTGAAAAGGGAAGGGAAGGGAAGGGAAGGGAAGGGAAGGGAAGGGAAGGGAAGGGAAGGGAAGGGAAGGGAAGGGA
>VZUI01076672.1:0-13165 GCA_013401135.1 Cettia cetti
TTACAGGTTTTATACTTTCAGAATCCCTTGCTAGGAAATCATATCTGCAAGGCCTTCCTGCCTCATCCTCCCCAACATTAGGAGTTTAAATAAGGGTGATAATTACGAGTTGGTCAATCCTAGATAGGGTGTAACCAAGCTGATGGTACCCAAAAGTTTTTGTACATCATTTAGAGTTTTAGTTTTGGTTGAAAGTTGGTTTGTGGCTATATTGTCTGGTTCGTTATTTTAAGCTTTGAATATTTCCAGGGTGGTTGCTGTGGCACCTTTTCTGGTGCTACCTGCAACCCAAATGTTTTTAAGGCTTGCAACAGTTTCGGGCAAATCTGTGAGAGTTATTTTTTGGTTTGGGTTGCTATCAAAACGTCCTCCATGTAGTGGTAACAGTATGCCCTGCGGAAATTGTTCTCTCGCTAATGGGAATGCCTGTGCAAGGTACATTTGACAAATTGTGGGGCTGTTTTTCATGCCTTAGGGAAGTACTCTCCATTGATAATGTTGCACTGGTGCCATGTTATTAATGGAAGGCACTGTAAAAGCAACCTTTGGGGTTTTGTCTGAGTGTAATGGAATAGTGAAAAAATAGTCTTTCAAGTCCTCAATCAGAATGTCCCAGGTGGCAGGTATCATGGTAGGAGATGGCATACCGGGTTGCAAAGTGTCCGTGCTCTCCATTACAGAATTGATTTTTCTCAGCTCATAGAATAATCTCCATTTACCCGACTTCCTTTTTATAACAAATACTGGGGTGTTCCAAGGGCTCATAGATGGTTCTACATGCTTTTGAACCAGTTGTTCTTGTACTAGGGACTTTAGGGCATCTAGTTTCTCCTTTTCGAGGGACCACTGTGGTACGTATATAGGTTGAGTTGTAACCATTTTAAAGCTAATATGGGATACCTTATGCCCTTTAATACAGTGGTCCCTGTTAAAATCCATCCCCATCTGGACTCCTCATTCTGACATAATATCCTTCCCCCACAGGTTGAGAGATACAGCACTGATGTTATGGTTGAATCGTAGCTGTTTGACCCTCAGGATTTTTGATCAACATAGGTTTGCTGCTCAAACAGCTCTGTGTGGTGCCTCCAAGGCTGGCAATGGCACATCCCCCAGGTGTGGTAGGCCACGATGAAGGCTATGTGGTGGCAGAGATGATGGTGACGTATGCCCCTCTGTCAGTTATCCCACTGACCTTTACCTGCAAAGGCCTCGCTTGAGGCATCCTAACAATACAAATTATATTAGGTCTTTGATCACCTACAACCTGAGTCCAGCACACCTAGGGCTCTCCTCTTGATCCAAAACCTTGGTCTCTTTGGTCTCTAGAATCTGTTTTGGGGACAGAGGACTTAAAAGGGATGCGTTGAGCAATTTGGGTTTTTGCAGGGATAGTCACAGGTGGAGTAGGGGTTGACACCATGGCTTGTATTTGTCCTGTAAAATCAGCATATATGACACCAGGGTGCACAAAGATACTGCAGGGTAGCACTTCATCTCCCTATAAGGAGAGCACTCAGTCCTCTCCCGAAGGGCCCCTGGGCCTTGAGAGGGACTTTATGTATCCTTAATGAGCTTATAGTTATTGAGATTGAGGTGGAAACATCCATACCAACTGATCTTCTTGTCTTTGCTGTGAACTGCTCACACAGGTTTGTACCAGAGGGTGGGAAAATGGTTGTGTCCTAGTGAATTTCCCCTTCAGGCTTGGCTTCCCATTTCCCTTGTTCTTGAGAAATTGTCCATTACCATGACATTTGGACCTGCATACCTTTGTCACATGTCCACACCTTCCACATCAGTTGGAGCTTAAATTTACATTTCTCTGTCCTTGAGATGTCTCCTGTGGAATGGACTTACGGGGACAGTTTATTTACATGTGGCCTTGTGTGCTGGTTTTGCAGTGATTGACATTTGGTGAGAAGACATCCACCAAAGTGATTTTTCTAAGAAAACCTGTGACAAAACCAATCAGTATCTAGTTTTGAATACTGACACCTTTCTAGACCACTAGAATGTTGAACATGCCTCTGTAAATACACATATTAAAAATAAAAAAAAACCTGGGAAACTTTTTCCTTCCAGCCTGGGAAGAGGTAATAGGGTGCCAGTGGGACTGGCTCCACTCTGCTGCGTGGCCCACTTGCCTGGCAGGGCTGGGCCAGGCCCTGCCCACTGCTGCGGCACTGGCTGGTTAGGGCCCAGCGGCTGCCAGACAGGGGGAGGGGAGGAGAGAAAACCCTGTCCTGGCTGGATCAGGCCCCAGTGACTGTTAGCATCCTGCCACTAAGCCGCTTCCCTCCCTGCAGTGTGGCACACTTGGCCTGGCTGCTGGGCAGAGGAAACGGGGGGGAGGCCCCAGTTGCTTGGCATGCTGCTGCTGAGATCCTAGCCACTTCCCTTCTCCCCTGCCAGTGCAGCTTCCGAAGAATTCTCCACCATGAATAGCCCCAGCAGCTGCCACCAAGTTGTCTTGCTGAGGGGCTGTCCCAGTGAAGAGATAGATCATGCAGCTGAGACCAGGGGTAGCTTTGCAGCCATGCAGAGTGGCCCCCTAGCTAGAACTGAATGCAGCTAGAACCCCCAAGATCCTGGCACAGCCCAGTGCGGCCTCAATCTACCTCTGACCATCATGACCTCTGCAGGCCCTGGGCAAGATATTAACTCTTTCTTGCACAGATGAAACTTGCAAAACACTGATCCTCTCTTAAGTGAGAGAAAAGGACAGAGTGGAGACATGTAGAGAGACAGTATGAAGACATTAAGGTCAGTGAGGGAGGAATCAAATCCTAGATGGGAGGAGAAAGAGGAGATGCCTAGTCTTAGGCTGAAATTCTTTTGTAAAGCCATGGTGACGGACTGTGATATACTAAAATATCCCTTTAACTTGTGGAAAATATGTATGGGAAGATGAAGAGTGTTCAAATTGCAGATATGAGCAAAGGCATTTATGTTGAATTAAGTAAATTTTGAAGTAGCTGTGAACTCATAAAAAGTTTGAACAAAGAGAAAGAGAGATGAAGACCTGCCCCCAGGGTGAGAAAAAGATCTCTGTTCCCAGAGATGAAGATGATCTTAAAAATAGATGAAGAGAACCTTTGCTTTTAAACCGCTCATCCTTAAAACGGCACCCCATACGTTTACATGGCCCATAAATGCATCTCTGGGAAGGCTGTGTGGGATGGGAAGGACTTCACAAATGCACTTTGTGCTATTATTTGCTATTTATTATACACAGATATATTTGCTATTTATTATACACAAATGAGTACATTTGTGCATATTTAGGCTGCTATTTGTGAGAATTAAAGCCACAAGAGAACTGTCTTTCTTGTGGAGAAGTTTCCATGGCATGGCGAAAGAGATTCCTCTCCCTGAGGGAACTGATGAAATCGATATTTTTTTTTTAGAGGTGGCAAACTGACCTAAGTTCTAAGTTTTGTCCCTGCACATTGTCAGTGAGAAAGAAAATAAGCTTGTGCGGGAGGGGAAGTGTTCTGAAGGTTTTATTCTGATTCTTATTATTTTTTTTTCCCTCTTGTAGTTTGGTTAATAAAGATTTCTTTATACCCTTTGAAGTTTGAGCCTGCTTTGCTTTTTCTCCTAATCCTATCTCACAGCAGAAAGTAAATAATTCTAGTGGGCACTCAACCCACAACATTATTTGTTGCATTGGCTGGGAATTGAAGAATTGGTGAGCCCAAACCACTACATCTTGTTGTCTACATCTGAAGCAATGGGGTGTCAGTTAAACAGCAGCTGTAATAGAATCAGCTAACATATCCATGTTATACAATCCAGTACTTTACAATTTGCCTCATGTCAAAGGGGGTTAATTCACTGGCAGTTATGAATTGAAGCATATTAGCAACTGCAGGCAACCCCAGCCCATGTTTAGCAGCTAATAGGCATAACTCGGAGAGGACTTGCCAGTTGAAAGGGATGTGTTTATTGGGTCCATTCCCATTACCTCACTGAACTGGGAATGCTGCAACTCTTCTGCCCCCCTGCAGCCAGTCCTCTGATGATAGCAAAGACACGGGAACAGAAATTTGCTCAGCCCTCTCTATATCCTCACTTGCAACTGCTTTTCGCTTTACCTCTTTCCAAAAGCTGACTGTGTCACAAGTAGGAATGGCCTCTGAGCAGAATGGAGCTGGAGCTGGTGAGGAGAGTGTTGCAGGGGCTTCCTCTCCAGGGTTTGCAGCAGGGCAGTGACCCAGGTTTCCTCTGTGGGCGTCTTGTGTATCCATCAGTGATGTGGTCCCTTGGGGCTGTTCAAGCCTTGGCTGCTGGCTTGGTGGGGTTGCAGCAGAGACGGGAGTGGAGCTGGGACTGGGAGCAGGAGCAAAGTCTGGTACCATGGTGTTGGTGTTTCCTGGTTCTGGTGCACTTCCGTGTGTGATGTTAGGATGACATTGGCGCATCTGTAGTGATCTGTCCTCAGGGCCCACCCCCAGTTGCAGCAGCAAGGGGGTGAGGCCAACAGATGCAGGACCGTAGACGCAGCATTGGAGCCCAGCCACTCGGCTCCAGGCAGAGGTGGTCCAAGCATTTCCATGGTGATGAGGGGCATGCTCAGTGCAGGCAGAAGGGGGTGCTGTGGGGGCCGACCAGTGCTGTAGCATGGCCCTGGATAAAGCATCTTGGGTATGGTGTGACCCCACCATCTACTGCGGCCCCTCCACTTGGTGGAATTGCGCAATTTGGCGCAGCTGCAGGGGCTGCGCAATTCTGTGGCACAGCTGTAAAGCACTCACCTGGCACGAAACAGCAGCATGGCAGGGCTCCACCACCTGCTGCTGTCCACTGCCTGCCAGGATTTCGCTGCTTGCCGGGCACTGCCACCATGTGTGGCTCTGCCATCCACCTCCAATCCTCTGCTGGCTGGGATTTCGCCATGTGGTGGGGTTGTGCTGCCTGCCTGGGCTCCATTGGCTACTGCAGCTCTGCAGACACTGCCTTGTGGTGGGTCTCTGCTGCCTGCTGGGATTGCGCCGCCTGGCAGGGCTGTGCCTCCTGGTGGTGTCCAATCAAGCATGGTAGGACATGGCATTCATGGCAGAGCACCCATTCAGAGCTGCAGGGCAGCTTTTTTGTTCACCCGCTTCTGCATGCCCAGCATGATGTCCATGCTTCCCACTGCCTCATATGGCACCCAGTCCTTACCACGCATGTCAGTTTTTATCTGCCTCAGTAAGTCCAAAATAAGTTTCCAGGGTTTTATTACTTGTAAGGCACTTCTACTGCCTCTGGAGGCTGCTTGAATTACAAATTGGCCATTCCACGCTCAAGTATTCAAATCAAGAACAGCCTCTTTGGTTGTGTCCAACCCATGGTTCTCAGCCCAGGTTAGCAAGGCTAATAGACCCTGCTCTTCATAATTTATCCCCCATTCCTGTAGAAAGCAAGTCCATACCTGCATAGCTGGGTGTTCTTATACCGAGATCTGCCCACCCAAGTCTTTAGCAGGGGTTTTCTTCTACTTTTTCAGCTTTTCCACTTCTGTGTTAGGCTGTGTCCGCCTTTTGGTTTTTTCAGCTTTTTGCTTCTTGTCAGGCTGTGATTGCCTTTGGTTTTCCAGCTTTTCGCTTCTTTTTCCAGCTCTGTTCACCTTTGTCTCCCCTGTTCTGTATGCAGAAATGACAGCTGTCTTCATGTTGGATTTTACCACGTGTTACGTGGGGTCATAGGTTGGAGACAGACACACAACTCACCAAAGCTTCATCAACAAAAAGCATGGTTTATTGTTCAGAACCTCCTTTTATAGGGAGTTCAAATTTCCTGGGCTTAGACAGCTGATTGGTTGGGATCTCTGCACTGCCCAGCTCCCTGACCAGTGATATGTCTGCATTCTGGATTGAACAGTTGGCTGGGTGTTCCCTGTTTAGGTTGGAATCCAACCTGTCCTTTCCTTATCTAGGGACTTGTTTTACTTCTAGGCTGAGTTTGGGGGTCTGATATGGCTATATTCATCTGGCAGCTACAGAGCGGCTGCAGCTGTGACAAGCAACAACATGAATGCCACAATCCTTACCCCAAAGGAGACCAAAACCTTCCCAAAAGCTAAAGCTTGGCATTAAAACTTAAAATCCCTTGATACTTAAGCTATGGATTTAAGGGAGATGTTGCCTGCCTAGCCTGTTACAGCCTCCCCGCTGACTTCTTCTTTGTCACCAGCACAAATGCCCTTTTTCGCTAGGGGTCCATGAGAAAACCAGCACCTGTCACTCACGGCTGTTTACACCCCCTTCCACTTCATAGGTGATCCTTTCTTTTTTCCTCAAGTGGTCCAATTGATTAATATAATTAGATTGAACTAAGAGCAATTGCATCTAACCTGTAGTTAGCTTGAATATTGCTGCTTTCTGTCAGATCTGATAAAAAGATCCTGAGCCAAACAGCATGTTTGCTTTTTCTAGCTCTATCAGTTGATCTAATACAAGAACCTTTCACCACAAACCCTGCTTCCTTAGGATCTTGATACTATCATGGCTACAATACCATTTTAATGTCTTGATTTAAACAATTCTTCCATATTCTCTTATCTATGAAGTAGAATATGATAAAATGTATTCCCTTCTGTATCAGTTCTTACACTGTTTTCATAAACATAATATCCAAGTACCTTCTAGGACTGCATTAGCTGATCTGATTACCATATGTCATATGAGGGGGTTTTTGTTTTGTTTTGGGGGGTGTTTTTGGGGTTTTGTTGTTGTTTTGTTTTTTGTTCCCTCCCCAGGAAGACAATCATGCATGGAGTAAAGTTTTGGTTTTGTGATGGTTTCATCCCCTTTCCTCTATTCATGTTGCTCTGTTTTTAATACCATAGAAAATGAGGACAATGGCAGTTTATGTGATAGACTTTATTTCCCAAGGAAGCTAATTTCAAAGTGTTGTGCCACCCATAGAAAGTCTCCTGCACAAAGCAACATTTTACTATGTCATTCCCCACCAAAGAATAGCTAATCCATATTCCTGACATTTGGGACAAAAACTTTGTAAGGAAAGAACAGCGTTTTCCTTTCTCCAAAAAAAGAGTTTCAACCTGTGATCCTCAGTATGCGACGTTCAAACAGATTGTGGCAGATTATTAACATACAGGCCAGCGCTCTATACAGTTATAAATAGGAAAATCTGGAAACCAAAAAGAGTAACATGCCTTCTAATTGCCGAGGCAGATGATCATAGGACAGCTTGGAAGGGAAATGGTGGAGACAAACTATTTCATGCTAAAAAAATAGAAGGAATTTACTCTTGTGTAAGGAATCACACTGCTGTTCCTTAAAGAGAAACCCTAAATGATCCCATGTGTCTACAGAGGCAGTAGGTACAACATACTGAAAGACAGAAACTGTAGTGAGGAGAGGAATCATCTATGCTCAAGCACTGAAAGCAGAAATGCCAGAAGACCTTGGGGAGACAGTAGACAGATTTAATATGTTTTTGCAATGTGATATGGCAGCAAAAAGCATGCAGGTAATTTAATTTGGGGTTGTAAAGGCAGAGACCTCTTCTCAGAGATACAGGCAGTAGTCCCATTTTTTAATATAATAGTGACACTACAGTTTGAAGACACGTTTAGTTCTGGACAATATGGTGCTAGCTACATGTCAACAACTTTGAGGGAAATAAAAAAAGAGGAACATAAAAAGCTGGAAGGGATTACAGCATGTGTAGGTTGGCCAAATAACAACTGTGAAGAGCATCACGGGAATTGCAGATGAGAATTTCAGGGGCACAGAAGAAAGAAAGACTGTTTAGGGTTGTCTGAGTGAGTATAAATGGTATAAATATAAAGTAAATTAAGTAAAGGAAACATTAATCTACAAGACTGCAAGATAGCAACCCACAGGAGCTCCCATCACCTGATTCACACAAGGCTATGGAGCAAAGCGCACAAGAAACCACTAAAGAACTCCTGACTGCAGGAAAGGATTACATAAGTGTAACAGATATAGCTCGTCTATAGCTGCACAAGTAATTTGACTTAACAGATACCAGCTTGACCAGCCTAGATCTGTGTAAACAAGTCCCTGGACATGACAACAATAGGTCGGATTCAAACTTAGACAGAGAACCTCAGCCAACCCCTTTGAAGGGGATATGGATACACCCATATCATTGACTAGTGGGCTAGGCAGAGCTGAGACCCTTGACCAATCACATCTGTAAGCATGGGAAATATGAAAGCCCTATAAAAGGAGCTGCCAGACAATAAACATGGGTTGTCACTGCACAAACTCAGTGTGTTAATGTCTCGTCCCTGTCTGACTCCACAGCGATACATGAGGACAATATGCCTTTGGGACCATTTAACTCCTCAGTGACTGGGACATCTGCTGAGCAATAGATTTCAGCCCAGTACATCGAAGTCTCCCTTCACATCATTGCTGGAGGCACTTGTAGACCAAAATAACCATGTGGGTAACCATGGATAGAGTCTTGTATTCAGAGAGGCTGTGGGGGGGAAGGTCTACTGTCAGAATTTTCCTTTTTATCACTATGATTTCCTAGAGATCTCACTGGCTCACCATTTGGAAAAAAAACAGCAGTGATGTTTCAATATACATTTATTTGGATTACACAGACCTTTGGGTAGATGTCTTGGACAGCATGAACCTCTTCTGAGGTCTGTGACAGATACAGCAGTTAATTAAAATGAAAGAAATTGTTAATATTCCATAATTAGAGAGATGAAACCAAGATAAAATGTAACATAGGAAAGCTTGCACCCATAACAACTTTACATCACATTGTGCCATCATATATTCTAGTTTGCCTGTCATACAGAAAAAGAGACCCGACAGTATAATATGTTGCTTCAAATAAAGTGCTGATACACCATGTCACTGCTTAGCCCAAATGTGCCACACACTCATTGCTGGGGGGGGAAGAAAAAACAGGGGGGGAAAAAAAACCCAAACAATTTTATAAATGTTCTATAGGGAGTCTGAATGTTTTTGGTTTGGTTTTTTTTTGTTTGTTTGTTTTGGTTTTTTTTTAATTTGATCTGTATTTTTTTAACACCACCCTTTAGGGCGGCATGTGCAGTGATCATTATCAGTCCATCCATACACAAAGCACACAAAAGTATAGTCCCCCATAAGTGTTGACCTTAAATGTCTTTCTCTATATAGAAATGTCAAGATCTTCATGAAGGAAACCTTTCTGCTTATTCATGTAAATGAAAAACATGGCCTAACACACACAAAGCAAACATAAGTGTACTAATATTTGACATAATATTGTAAGGAATTGCTGAAGCATATGCTAAAATTAATTCATCACCTCCCCTAGCTTATCACAAACTTGTGATTGTTTTCACTCTGCTTAATGGTCCATCTTCCTCAGGACAACATATGTTACAAACCTCTGTAATTTCATGCTCTTACCTTGCAGATCACACTTCTAGAAACGGAAAAAATTAAGAAAAAAGAAGCATATTCTCTTTTCTTTTAAATGTAGCTCTTGTCTAAGCACTCAGTCAGGCACTTTCAGCTCTGAAAATTCAAGATTAATCAAGCAACTAAGAATTGATATCTAGTGACTTATCATGACTGGAAATGAGAGATGCTGCATGCATTTTAGCTCTGCAAGAACCCAAAATAGCTAACCTGATTTCTATGGACAGCAAGATTTTCAATAGTTGGGGAGAACAGTTACAATTCCTTCTATTAAAGTGGTTCCTTCAGAACCCCCATCTGTGTTCTGCACATTCCTTAGCAAAGGGCCAGTCTGTACAGAGACCCTCACTGGAAGAGCTGCGTACTTCAGATTCACACTCTGCCTTTACCTGAAGGAGTCTGAAAGTGTACAGAAATCCCAAGAGTGTGAACCAAGATGAAGTTTTGCTTTCTCTCCCCCATGTGCCAGCACAACATTGCACTGCATTGCTTGAATAAACAATCCAACTGAGCAGGAATTACATCACTTCAAAACTGATTTCCTTTAAACATTAAAAAGAATGGGAAGCATTTCCATTCGCATAATTATCAGCATTACTACCTCTCCTCACACCTTCTCCAGCATCTAATTGTGATGGTAGGGACTTCCCTGCCTCCCTTCCTTGAGAGTGGAGAGAGCCTTTGCAACTCACCTGCAGTCATTTGCTTTCTTCTCCATGAGCTCAGAACTTCTTCAGCAATCAGAAAGACTTTATGGGTTGGATGAACAACAACTCAGCACATTCCCTCTGCAAACATTTATTTGGGGAATTATGGCATACATATTTGGGCTTCCTATGGTAATTTGGATCTGATGAGCTTTCCTTATTGCCAAAATGGTCGATGCCTCTGTAAAAGAGAGGAGTAACTTCTTCTGCAGCTTCGCTACCTCAGCCAGGCATATGTGAGTCTGATGGATACCTGCATGAGAAATCAAAAATGAAAAGCAAAGTGCTGCAGAACCCAGTGCTGGTGACTCAGGAAGAAACTTTCTTTTTCCCTAAACTGTAAGTAGCTCAGCAGCTCTTACTTACCCAGCTACTGGCTTCTTCCTGGACAACCTGATAGAAATAAGAGCACAGAAAGCTGAATTCTGTTCCAAACTTCACCTCTTATGCTCTGCAGTCTTGGAAAAGTCATTTAAGCTCCTGAGTCTCCATTTTTTCCAGGTATGAAGCTGAAATGACATCCTGAGCCTTGCAAGAACTTCTGAAACCTCTGATTTTAATAGTACGCATCAGCGCCAAAAGCACCATTACGGGCATTACAGCACTAATTCTCGCACAAGGGAGGGAAACTCACTGTGCCATACATATTTTGGATACAATTATTATCCCTGGAAGTGCTCAGATATCATTGCACAAAATTGTAGGCAGATGAATCTTTCAGATGGGATAGAAACAAGAGGCCCTAAAAAAGACGTAACATTTTGAAGAAACCCTTATGTTAGCTTTTTCACGTTCACCCTGTTCCAATTTGGATAATTATGTTCTAACTCCCTAAAGCAGGGTGGCTGACCTGCCTGGCCCTACCAGCTTTATATCCAAATCTTAATGTGGCCCAGAGCAATACAACATAACCCACATATTTCAAAAAGCTGAAGGAAAAGAGGAGCTCTAAGAGAAGTTCATCAGCTAGTGAGAAAGATTTCCTCCTGGAACTGGAGCTCTCCTGCTGAAACAGTCCTTCCCTCAGAAGCAGCTTCTCCTCAGTGCCATTTCCCATAGGAACGTGTCTGGTATTGTCAGGGCATCATCACACTTTGTCACCAGGCAGCTGCATAGTGGCAGCTCTGGGATGCACAGATGCTGTGAACATTGAAAATTCACAACTCACAATACTTTCCAGCAATTTACAGGCCTAGTTATTAATAATGAAGGACCTAGTGACATACTATTTACTAATGGTAAACTGCATTTCTACTTTGTTATTAAAAGAAAAACATTTCATCCCTCACAGTAAGTAGAGCCTGCCTTTTCTGAGAATCAAGCAAGAGGACACACTGAAGGTTCACATTTTTCTCTTGGAGATCACTGGCGCTCTCTGAGCTGCTCCTTTTTTCTTTATAAACTCTCAATGATAATTCACTGTGCATTGCAAATCTTGACCACCACAGAATCCCAAGACACAGAAAGAGCAATATCTGAGCCTTCATCAGTTTCCTGACAGAGTAAAGAAGAGAAGCAGCATATGGCACAAAGGATTTTTTTTACCACAGACACACAGAAAATTTTCCCAAACCCCAGATAAGTTGCCATTTCCAAATGGTGAAAGAAAGTGGTGGCAATTCCAAGCAGTCCCCATCATCTGACTAATTTTGCATTTCAGATGCCACTCTGACCCAGTGATGGTGTCAGCAGCCACTCTCCTGTCCCTCACATGGGCAGTCCTGTGCCAAGATATTGCAATCTGATGAAGCAATTGCTCCAGATATCATGGACTCAAAAGACGGGAGCCTGTCCTGTCCCCATCTCTTCACAGGTGCTGCTGGCACCTGAGCCATAGTGCAGACCTTTGAGGAGTGTCAGAGTCACCAGCCCCAGGGGTAGAAGACAATCATGGTTGGGGATATTCTGCACAGCTGTAGATGCCCACCGCCAGGGAGTCTGTGGTTTGGGGGTCACCAGGGAAGCTGGTGGGGGCATGTGGGCACACAGGGGACAGGAAAAGAGCAGAGAGGACCTAGGGCACCATCTGGTGGCTTCACTCACTGCCTTCCCTAAATCCTTGTCTCATGGGGTCATAACATTGCATGGCCAAGGGCTGAAAGAATGCAGTCTTTACAAGAGACAGCCCAGCTGGAACAAGAGACCCCTGCCCTTGGCCCAGGCTCGCACACCTGTAGTGCACTGTTGGGTAGGACAGCAGTGCAAACCAAGAGTCATAGTAACCATTTTTTGGGGTGCTGTTCAGTCAAGCACTTCCCTTGATAAAGAATCAGCTCTAGCTGGGTATTTAAAGATGTTTTGCAGTAGAGACACCCCTGAGAAGGCTAAAGAGAAGACAGAAGTGATAAAGGAGAACACTTTGGACGTGTTTCACTGGCATTATCCACCACAGTAAGGTCTTGTCTGCTGATAAAGGCAAAATATAATTTGCACTGTTTCGTATGACAAAACAGTACCCATGCAAGAGCTTGTCCTCCGCAGAAAAAGATCAAATCAACAAACCTCTCAGGTGCACCCTGGTTTTTTACCTTCTCAAATGAGGATTTGCTGTAAAGCATTATATAGGAGTCCATTTAAAGGGAACAGATGACCTCAGTGTCACCAACACCCTTTGTAGCAATGCACTCTCAGAACCAAAGGCTCATGTCTGGTGAAGAGGGCAAAGGATCCTAGTCCTAACACAGCACCTCCTTTAGAAGAAGGCAGGCAGTGGATTTCCACCTCACACCACTGCTTACTTTGATAGCAGGTCTCCACTTCGCTGAAATCCTGACAATAGAAAAAGATAATTCAACACCTAGGAATCAAAGGTTATACCACTATAACCAGGGAGCCTGCTCTGTGCATAACAGCATGATGCTGGGGGAAGCAAGGGGAGCTGAGGCCCTTAGAGACACAGTTTTTAAGAGGAATCCATTGTCAGCATTCAGTTTAAAGCAAAATGTATAGGGTAAACACAATAAGCCAGTCACAGCGTCTCACATTTGTGGAGCTGGGCAAATTGATCCATAATCTCTTCCTTCCCCCCCCCCCCCTCCCCAATTGCCT